>JAYMSU010000412.1:0-14363 GCA_036897765.1 Erodium chrysanthum | reverse complement strand
TCCTCAACCTTGGATTAGCCAGTCTATAAACTCCTTTGGTTTAAGACCACCATCAAATTGTGGAATCTCCACCTTGAAGCCTTGTTCTCATTGATTGTCCCATCGAGTGCTAGGGTTAGGGCGTTCTGGGGAGCGATTTCAGGAAGTTGCGAAAGTATTGTCGACGTCTGTGAGAGTCACAACATCACGACGAAGCAATTCATCCACCCGCTGGGATAACATTTCAACCTACCGCCTCAAATCATCGTTCTCACGGTGACCTTCAGCATCTACTCGTCGTAGCTCAGGGTGATCATCATCAGCACCACGATGCGCGGCTCGCGTTTGTCTACGGGGCGGCATACCTCAGGATCAACAAAATCTGATACCAACTGATGCAGTGTATGTTGCTAAGAAGAACTCTTTACCAAGTTCGTTGATTCAAAAGAATACTGAAGATGATAGCTCAAGGGAAAACCTCGAATTTTATTATAACTTTCTCAAAAAGTGAATAAAAATAGAGTCTTAACATGCTTAAATAGGTATGAACTAAACTCCAAACCCTTTTGCTAATAGGAAGTTAACTAAATACTTCTCACTTTTTCCTAACAAGAAATTACCTAAATTATTCACAACTATAGAGTTGGCATTTAGAAAAGGAAATTAATACTTAATTTTCGAAATATAATATAATAAATTCTCCCCAGGTTGATTTGGGCATGTAAACCTTATTTTCATGACTATAGAATCGTCATCTCTGAAATAGCTTCGCTTGGACATCTTACAGACTTTAATCTGAACTCGTATGTAGTAGTTATAGTCATTTAAAGCCGGGTTGCACATTTCAACTCATTTAGCTACATTCTTAGGCCTATGTTTTGCCTTTTTACCATTAGTTTGACGCCCCTCATCAATAGACAACAATCCAATAACTAATATATTCACCAATGGAATATTGTAACGTGTCTTGAAATTTAAAATAATAATAAATTTCACCCGCTTCATCCACCTTGGACTATTCATATTGTTTGACGATTTCTATTATCATATTTTGTATATATATGTATTTTGAACATCCTAGTTTTTTATTTTGAGGAATGAACACCCTAGTTTTTATACTTTCTCTCACTTATGAAATACCATTTTTAATCTTTGAATAATTTAGTCTTATTAGTCATCAGACTAGGTTGGAGATGCTTTTATACGTGAAAGGCTTAGCCCAAACATCCACCCATGTTTAAGCAGGAGATATAGACAAAGAGTCCATACACATACACAATGATTAATCGTACAGCCCAAATAGACCAATCACGAGACATAAAGCCCATGGACTCACGCCATGCTACTGATCTACATGCTATATCGTAAATACTGAACCCGAAAAGGGGTAGTTTAGGGATTGAAAGATCAAACCCGCCTTGGGCATCTCCTCCTTTATGCTAGAGGAGGTTTCACTTCACAGTCAGGAAAAGAGGAACAAGTGAACTTAGGGTTTCTCTGATTTTTGCATTCCTCGAATCATCAGATATTGGCTCACAATCTCCGGTCAGTTGATTCGGACTCGGTAAGTTCTTCATCACATTGCTCTCGCTATTCGTGCTTCAGCTGCTCTGTACACTTCATTTTTTTTATCTCATGCGCACGAGCTGCTTCTCAATTTCTGATCGACGAAGAAACTGAAACGTCGAAACTGCGGATTCGTGTACCGTTTTTGAACTTGATCACCTGGCAAAAAGTCCAAGGGATTTTAGAATGTTTCGTCTGCTTTGTTAGTCTGGTAACTGTGACTCAAATTGCATGTATAATGCTCGTATCCATATTGTTCTTGTTGTCTTCTTTCCTGCGATGATATTAAGCACTGCCCAATCAGTTCACTGTCAATTCTGTCTGATATTACCTTTTCTTTGAACATTAACATTTTTGTTTAATGTGTTAAATGCTTGGTGCAGCCTTGATATAGTACCGCCAATATGGCGAACGTAGCTATGACCGGTATACTGGAGAAGGTATGTTTCAACCTTTTGCTGCTTTCACATATTTTTAAAGAACTAATAGATATTTAATGAAGAAAATAGATAGTAAGTATTGACACTAGCAATTAATTTTATGTTTTGATTTCTTTGGATGTTTATAGATGACTGGTAAAGATAAGGATTATAGATACATGGCAACGTCTGACTTGCTAAACGAGTTGAACAAAGAGGGGTTTAAAGCTGACACTGATCTAGAGATGAAGTTATCAAAAATAGTTCTACAGCAGCTTGACGATGCAGCGGGTGATGTTTCTGGATTGGCTGTGAAATGGTACATATCTTTATGTCATCTGGTGTGACTAGAGAAGTTTTTTCTGTTACTCGGCTTTTGCATGCTTTCATAGTTTGTATATTTATTCTTATGATTTTCTTCAACTGTTTCCATGGCTACCATTTTTTGTGCGTGTTGAATTATTGGAACTTTTTTACTACATTGAGGTGTAATACAGTTCTGCGCAGTTTGATGTCATGCAAAATTAAATTTGAAAGTTACTGTCTTTATCCTCACAGTTCTCTTGCAAGAAATAGTATTCATACGGCTGGGCCGCTGGGGTTTAGCACACTCTACTTAACATAGCCAGTTACACTCCAAATGTTAATTACTGTAAATCACCTGCAAATAGACATGTATATCAACATATATCAACTTCCTAGTTGAAGTTTCAGCTCTACAGAGCTTTGACTTCAGTAGACATTAAGAAACACATTATGGACATTGTCATGCTATTACAATGGGGATCTTCTTTTCTGTTTGATACTGTAGTGGCATAGTTGAAGGGAAAACACCATTTGAAGCTTGTAAAGTTCTTGCTCTTGAATTTTGTATGTAGATATATTGTAATGTTAACTCTATTTACTATTTGTGCAACACATCAAATGAGAAAAATTACCCATGCTAGAAACACAACATTCAAGCAGGAGAGACATGAATTGTTGTTTGAGTAGTGGAAAATGTAGGAAGAGGGAGAAATGAAACAAGCGTTGTCTATTGTTGATGATAGTTCTCATCCTTTGTTCTTAATATGTTATTGCAGTCTTGCTCCACTTGTGAAGAAGATCAGCGAGTCTCAAGTTGTGGAAATGACTAACCAACTCTCTGATAAGTTGCTAAATGGGAAAGATCAACATCGTGACATTGTGAGCATTGCTTTGAAAATTATTGTATCTGAAGTGACCACGACTTCCCTTGCCAAGTCTATTCTGACGGGTCTCTCTCCACAGTTGATAAAAGGAATCACTGGCTCGGGTAGTTAAATTACCTCCTACTCTAGCCACACGACAGTGTGATGAGAATATTTGCATGACTATATTTTTGGATAACCTGAGTGTTAGTGAATGCTCCTTTGTTAAAATGAATATTCAAGTACATGCAAGAACTCCACAAATCCTTTACATGATGAAGGTTTATACCCAACATTTTAAAAATGTTAATAGAACTTGAAGAAAATTGTCATTTTGTTATGCATTTCTATCACAAATCATCCTTGCATTGGATGTATGAGTTAAAATGTTTAGCTACTCATTATCTGTGGTTCATAGTCTTGCTAAGGATGGGGTACAACTAGGTTTGAACTTCCATTGAACAACCAGTTACCAGCCATAATTCACATTTAGTTAAAACTCTTCAGCATATATAAAGCGATCACTGAATTAAATTAACAGTTAGTGATACCTAATATGGTAGCTGATTGATAATTTAGCAAACATTTTGCACGACATGTTTGAGCATGCTTCATTTTAACTTGTAGTCTTGCCTTTTAAAATCATTAATCTATGACGTTGATTAAGTTTCTCTCTCCCAATGCTACATATTTCCTCCAGGTAATGAGTACGGAGATAAAATGTGAATGTCTTGATATTTTATGTGACATCCTCCATAAGTTCGGGAATCTTATGACAACCGAACACGAGTTGTTACTGGGTGCACTATTATCCCAGTTGAGTTCCAATCAGGCAAGCATTAGAAAGAAGACTGTTGCATGTATTGGTAAGATTTAACATAAGTATTCATACTGGTTATGTGTTGCTATCCATTTTGCCAATCTTATAACACTCTGCCCTTTGGTTTTGACATGGTAAAAAAAGGTAGGCCTATTACTACCGCTTCTACTTAAATGTCAGCTGGTTCTTGTCTTTTGCACTATTGTCATATCGGAGCATTTGGTTGTATTGAATCAATCTACTTTTTGCTGGGCAAAAATGGAACTGGTTATTTGACATTGCAAAATACTGTTTTTTTCCAGCATCTCTGGCTTCAAGTCTATCAGATGATTTATTAGCTAAGGCTACTGTTCAAGTTGTCCAGAACTTGAGAAGTAAGGGCACAAAACCTGATATGACCCGAACAAACATTCAAATGATAGGTGCTTTAAGGTAAATAATTGTAATTATAGTATATATCTTTTTTTTCGTGAGACCTAGGTTATTCTTTGTTGTGAATGGTGTGGTGGTTCACATGGCTCATAAATGCGAATTCCCATTCTAATACATATAAAGTGCATAGAATTTGATAGTTGAAGATATATGTTCTTGGCTCCCAATTTGTTTACTAATTTTATTCTTTTGCTAAGTGATAATGTTATGAAAATGGAGTGTTTGGTGAAAGTGCATGCGAAGCATTCTGAAGTTGCCTGAAGGTCTAGGGTGGTAGGTGTCTTTGGGTATCAGAACTATTGTGACAATGAGATTTGATGATGGAAGGTAGCCAATAACCAAGTCTGATTGTAGTACCTTGAAAATTAATATGCTATTTTGTTTCTTTTCTGAAACAGCTCTACATTAGCTTTCCTCCTCTTTTGACTTGCTAGTTAAAATTACCTTCTCCAACAGTTTGAATATAGAAATAGTAAAAAAAAGGGATAAATAATATTGTATTAAAGTTTTAAATATATTGCTTATTATAACCAATGATCAATGCTACCTATTTTCTAATTTTTTTTAAAACAACATATTTTCTAATTAAAGCAGGAGTATTGTTACTAGTCTGTAAAAAAAATAAGTTTCCCCTCCCGCTCTCTCTCGGAGGCATGGCTTTAAATGAGGCAGCGCCTCAGGGGAAATTTGAGGCTTACACTTCGGAACTTCAGTATGCCTCGAAACTCATGAGCCTTTAACCTCACCATTGAATCGTACACCTCGTTTTTTAGATGTTTTTGGGCTTTTAAGTTTGGTTATGTTGAATAATCACTCGAGCTTTCGAAAAATGAAAAATATGTGGTAAAAATAAAGTATGTATTTAAAAAAAATAATCACTGAGTTTTCTTCTCGCCGATCTCAGGTAAGCATCTTATCTCTAAAAATTAAAACATAGCTAAATTTGGCATTATCATGTCTTTCTTATCATTCCTTTCCATGTTAGCTTATGTTCCACCCTTGTCCTTTTCGTTTCTACCAAGTAAATTCCATGATAGCAGTGTTGATTATTGAATAGGAAATTGTAACTGATATTATAATGCTTTCAATTGTAACTAATCTATGATACTGAAATTGTAACATAGCTTATGCTTTAACTGAAACTGTAATTGAATACCGAGGTGTATTGACAATGTGTTGTTTGAACTAAGATTGTATGACATTTTATGAATTAATTGTTTGTATTATTGATGCTTACTCCTTGTGAGGTGGAAGGAAAGCACCTCGGTGCCCGTGTCTGCCTTTTAAAACCTTGATCATAGGTTATCACATGATGGGACGAATGCATGTTTTAAATAATTGGATTACGCTCGATGTGTATAAATCAAATAGGGCTCTCTATTTTTCATTTTTGACATGAAATAGGTTCATAGCTGTATAGAATGCCTATACTCTTTATGTTCTGTTAGTTTTGGAAAATTGGTTACTCATTGTCTTTCTTTGTTGGTAATATTGTTCTAAGCTGCATAAAAAAATGTGAACGATCATTTTGGACATTGTAGATATCTAGAAGATTATACTAATGTTTCTAATCAAGGGTTACTTGTTGTGCCAGTCGTGCTGTTGGATATCGTTTTGGGTCCCATCTTGCTGATACTGTCCCGGTTCTGATTAATTACTGCACGTCTGCCTCAGAAAATGACGAGGAACTTCGTGAGTATAGTTTGCAGGTAGTCTATGGGGTGTTTTGGTGAACACATTTTCAGTGCTCCCATCTTGTATTTTGGGATACTAGTGTTTGTTCATATTCTCCTTGCTCATGTGTGTTACATTGCAGGCATTGGAAAGTTTTCTCTTGAGGTGCCCCAGGGATATGCATTCTTATTGTGATGAAATTCTGCATCTTACCTTGGAATATCTAAGTTATGATCCAAACTTTACTGATAACATGGAGGAAGATACCGACGAGGAAAATCACGAGGATGAGGATGATGATGAGTATGTTATCTATTGTCTATTCTTTTAGCACATATATATAGTACACTTTTTACATGATAGATTTGTTTATTGTTTCAACTATGTTATAGTGAAAGTGCAAATGAGTACACCGATGATGAAGACGTTAGCTGGAAAGTCCGACGAGCAGCAGCTAAATGCTTGGCAGCTTTAATTGTTTCTCGTCCGGAGATGCTCTCCAAGCTGTATGAGGAGGTAAATTTGCGATAAAATGTCTTTGTTTGTTGTATGTGCCTATGATTTCTCCACTTCCTCCACTTGTTAGTTGCTTTTTTTATGGTGGGACTGCCAAATCTTCCTGGAGTCCTTTAAAAAAAACTGAATTTGCACTTATTATCAGCATGATTGTGGTTCATTTAAGCTCTATTGTTTTTTATTTGAACTACCACTGCACTCCCCTACATTAGTAAATTTACTTTTTAATCCTACATCTTAGTAATAATGTGATTCATTGTTGTTCAGGCTTGTCCCAAGTTGATTGATAGGTTTAAAGAAAGGGAAGAAAATGTCAAGGTGATCCAATATAGTTCCTTTTATTTACCTCTTATCTTGTTACTTGGTTGTACATCTAATATTGCTCTCTGCAGATGGATGTATTCAACACATTCATTGAGCTGCTACGTCAAACTGGGATTGTCACAAGAGGGCAGAATGATGCAGATGAGTTGAGGCAAGTTGATCAACTTTTGTTTTACATGTTTGAAATGACTCCAAGTGAAGATGTGTGCATAACGTTTTTGTTCTCAATTGACTGTTTCTGTATGTTAATAATAATAATTTGCTTTATTCTGAACTTTACTATTACCTACTTGTTTCTGTTTTAAATGATATTTCTGTGTGCTAGATCTTCATAGATGATTTATTTCTAACATATACTTTGTACGATATACATGTATCTTTTCTTTTTTATACTGAAAAGGTCAATTTGGGTAGTTTGTTTCAAAAAATTGTTTTCAGTATGCATTTGAATTGCACAAACCAGAAGATACTTTTATAATCACTACTATCTGCATAAAGTATTCAGCCACCATAGCCAATCTGATTATGACTATTTTGATATACATAATAGACTTTCTGCATCTGCTATTTTCTGTTCCGATTTTGATGCTACCCGTCGATGGTTTCCCAATTCACGCTCCTTTATACTCTTCACTATTTTTGAAATATTCTTTGCATGATTCTTACTATTTGCTTGCATGATGTGGAGTTGTGTACTTCCTTTAGAAATGCGATTTAATGTATACAGTTGTGCTAATTTTCTTGACATGGACAGTCCAAGGTGGCTATTAAAGCAGGAAGTGCCAAAGGTTGTTAAATCTCTAAATAGGCAGTTGCGTGAGAAGTCTGTCAAGACGAAGGTAGGAATAACCTGTATGCTATGATGAATCATGAATCTGAAATCATAATGATATTTAATGTATCTTCGTTAGCAGGTTGGTGCATTTTCTGTTTTGAAAGAACTTGTTGTTGTCCTTTCCAACTGCCTTGGGGACCACATAGGATCACTTATTCCAGGGATTGAAAAGGCTTTAAGCGTAAGTAAATCTTGTTTGGATTGAAGTGTGCAATTAACTTATTTCATTAATTTTATTGTTTATTTTTTTTTGTATTCCAGGATAAATCTTCCACATCAAATTTGAAAATTGAAGCGCTTATATTTACTAGATTGGTGCTGTCTTCACATTCACCTACTGTGTTCCATCCATACATCCAGGTATGAGTGTATGCCTTCACTTTACAAGAGTATATGTATCCTTACAGACTGATGCAATGTGCAAACTATCCAATGTTTATGAGTAGTATTTATTTGTGAAAATCTAGAGTTTGTTGTGTGGCATGTGAAATATTTCGGTGTGGTCCATTGGCTATGTGTCACCAACGATGTAGTGCTCTTCAGTAAACGATCTTATTTATTAGACTGAGAGCCGGGGTAGCCTTAATTGAGTTGAAGATGAGAGTAAATTGATTCATATAGTTTGGACATGTGCAAAACATAGCAAGGGTAGTGACTTTGTAAGGAAGGGTTTGAGTATTCAATTAGGACAAATAAAAAGGGATGGGTAGATCCGTAGATGCAAGCTAAGTTGGAATGCATTGGTGAAAAGAACTATGGATCTTGGTTGGGTTAATGGAGGGATATGACTTAGATAGGATGGAGTGAAGCAGGAAAATATGAACCGGGGAGCCCAAGGAGTCTTGCTAAAGGATTCATGTCACTGACTAAACCATTGTTTGGAAAAATAGCTTTATTGTATTTGTTGTGTATCTTCACAATATAGGTTTGATGGTTTATCTCCTTCAGATTTTTCTAGATCATTTTCATGCTGTACTAAAAATAATTACCGTGTTCCACATAATTTTCAAATACCATATTTTTGCTCTGGTTGTAAGCACACACATATTTATCCTTCTAAGATGTCAATATATTTTATTCAGGCTCTTTCAAGCCCTGTTTTATCTGCTGTGGGTGAGCGTTATTACAAAGTCACTGCTGAGGCGTTAAGAGTATGTGGGGAACTTGTTCATGTTGTCCGCCCAGAAATGGAGGTGAGATTGCATTTTCTCTCTTGACTTTGACACGTTCTTAGACAGTATTTTATTTAATAAATGTATTCTCATGTAGGGTTTGGGTTTTGACTTTAAACCATATGTTCATCCTATATACAATGCCATAATGTCTCGCCTGACAAATCAAGATCAAGATCAGGTGAGACCATTTTCTAATGAAACTTCTCTTGTTTTGTCATTTTTTTTATCACGTCTCATCTTTCTTTTTCTGCAGGAAGTCAAGGAGTGTGCCATTTCGTGTATGGGTCTTGTCATCTCTACGTTTGGTGATAACCTTGGAGCAAAGTTACCTTCATGTCTTCCTGTTCTTGTTGACAGGATGGGAAATGAGATAACACGCCTCACAGCTGTGAAGGTTAGTGTATGAGGTGGTCTTTACACTGTGGAGATGAACTATACTTGTTTCCATGCTCATAGTGATTGTAAGATGTTCTGGACAGTGTTATTATTTTCTGTTACTAGATAGTGGTCTGTTGATATCAAGTGCAATATCCAATTTATCGGCACCTTTCATATGATGGTTACTCTTTCCTTAGCCCTGAATGCTTAAATTTTTATTGATGATAGCAACACATGTAGTGGTGTCAGGGTATTATCCACCCAATCTGGATGGCAAGTCGTTGTGGCTTACATATTAATCTATGTTATGAAAGCAGAGGTTGATAGGAACTGTTTAAATCATTTTCAATTTTTGATAGGCAAATTAAGGAGTTTAAAAGTTATGCAAGTAAATGGTGTTCTCTTTTATAATAATCAAGTCCTACTTAGATTTATTACCGATATTTTCCTGCGCTGATGATTGTAACGGGCTATCCTAGCTAGCTGACCAATGCACATTGCAAATGTTTTTTTTGTGTAACTGACGGTTTGACTAATATTTACAAGTTGAGTTTTGCTTCATTGCAGGGTTAAAATCCCATTGATAGGTTTTGCTTAAGTTTCATGTCAATAATTTTACCTGCCATATTAAATCTGTGCTACTCATCCGTAATATGTGTTTTGCAAGTTGAACATTAGAATGTTGTATCCAGGCGTTTGCTGTGATTGCTGCTTCTCCTCTTCGGATAGATCTTTCTTGTGTGTTGGAGCATGTCATTACTGAGCTAACTGCGTTCCTGCGGAAGGTATGATATCTAGTACATGTACACTCTGAAGATGTCTTGTCTCATCCGTGTTCGGGCACATGTAGTACACCTGATTTTTGATGTCCCCCATTTTGTTTTTGTTCTCATGTTCTCTAATCACACACACATCAATTCCTTAGGGGTTCCCCAATTTAATATCTTTAGACGTGTTTGAGAACCTCTAAACTGCTATTACTTCAATCCCGACCCCTTATTTCTCTCATCGTAGTTATATTTAAAAAAAGAGTGCAAAATTAGTATGAGTAATTGGATTCTATTCAGATCTTTTAAGAAGAAGAAAACTCGTGCCTTCCAGATCCAATAATCATCTATCTGATCTCACACCTCTCTTCATTCCTAGGTTTTGATTTTTTTTATATATTGATGTTGATATGGAACTATGGAAGCACTGATACAGGCATCGTTTGGGTACTGATACTTTGCTTAAAATAGAGGGGTTCCCTGGATAGTTATACATACTAATATGACATATATTATCGTACATTGTATTTTGATAACATATCCTCAAGGTGCAGTGTTGCCTTTAACAGTCCTTTAGGGGATCTCAAAACTTGTTGTGATGTTCTTTGCTAATTTTTTCAACTGTAATGCTTGAATCTTGCAACTGATTTTATTGTCTTGGAATATAGGCCAATCGAGCTTTAAGACAGGCAACATTGGGAACGCTAAATTCTCTTATTGTTGTTTATGGTGATAAAATTGGTTCATCTGCTTATGAAGTCATCGTTGTGGAGCTCTCTACCTTGATAAGGTTATTTTCCCCTTGTTGCTCATTTACTATTTATTATGCTATGTTTGGTTGTAGTTTTAGTTATTTATGTGGACCATAATGCTCACGTGCTGCCTTCATCAGTGATTCGGACTTGCACATGACTGCTCTTGCCTTGGAACTATGTTGCACCTTGATGGCTGACAGGAGGTGTAGCTCAAATGTTGGTATGGCTGTTAGAAATAAAGTTCTTCCTCAAGCACTAGCATTAGTTAAAAGTTCATTGCTGCAGGGGCAAGCCCTTCTGGTACTTTCTCCACACACTGATTGGTTTATGTTTCTTGATGTAGTCAGTTATAATTATAAACCTTTTTCTGTTTATGGTAGGGCCTACAAAACTTTTTTGCTGCCCTGGTCTATACTTCAAACACGAGTTTTGATGCTTTGCTGGATTCACTTCTGTCATGTGCTAAACCATCACCACAATCAGGTGGTGTCGCAAAACAGGCTTTGCATTCAATAGCTCAATGTGTTGCTGTTCTTTGCCTTGCTGCAGGAGATGCTAAATGTTCTTCTACAGTGAAAATGCTTACTGACATCCTTAAAGCTGACAGCAGCACTAACTCGGTAAGCTTTTATCTCCATTGTCATTATTGTTTTGGAGAAGTTTTTGGAGTTTTGCTAGTATATATATAATAAATACTTGCCATTGGATTCTCTATTTAGTTCCTCATCATTCTTTTTATTTGTTGCTTTGCTTCCCTGCTCTATCTTTTATAATAAAGGTTGTGTTGTAGTTGTGGCTCAGGTGAAGTGGCAATACATATGTAATCAGATTTTAAAAACCTGGTTGTCTGTTGGAATTTTAGCTCAAATACTATAAATTAGTAATATGGTCCCTAGTGGATACATCAGCCGTGCACTTGTTAGAAAGTTATTGGTATTTGGTTTGTTTTAGGATGGGCACAATTTTGTAATAAAATTATATCACCAATTTTAACATTTTCTTAAAGGTGAGCCTGGTGAGGAAAGAGTTCAAAAGGTATTTTAGAGATCATTCATTCAGAGGATATAAACTCTTATAGTTGCAAATACGAATTTGTTGAAGACATATGCTTGTGTATTATCGTGTCGCGTGATTTTAATCATTATTTTATAGTATTTCATCCATCCCCCAAAAGAACTGTCCTTATTTTGAATGCCACTACAGAGTGTCCACTTTATTTTCTTTTTTATCATGCACTAACTCCAGTAATCATCAAATTTACAAAAAAGGTCAAATATGGCAATCATTTTGGGACAGAATGGAGTATTATTTTACAAATTAAACACGATGCTTTGCACTAAGGTTAACTTCACCGTTCACACATATTGTACCCCTTTTTGCCATGGTTGACTGGCTCTCTTAACTTCACCATTATTACAAGTTTTTATGGTACATTTTGTGAGTTGATATAGTGCTCCAATCCCCCATTATTGATTTGTATTTGTATCAACAGTTATTTTGCATTTTAATTCTTGTGTAACTTCTTTTAATGTTATTATTTAGGCTAAGCAACACCTGGCATTGCTATGTCTTGGGGAGATAGGAAGAAGGAAAGATCTAAGCTCTCATGCACATATTGAGAATATTGTAATTGAGTCCTTTCAGTCTCCTTTTGAAGAGATCAAGTCTGCTGCTTCCTATGCTCTTGGCAATATTGCTGTTGGTAATTTATCAAAGTATTTGCCTTTTATCTTGGACCAAATTGATAATCAGCAGAAGAAACAATATCTGTTGCTTCATTCATTGAAGGAGGTTCGTTTTCTTAAACCAGGGGAGTCCCACATGGAGAAAGTTATTGTTTAATACTTTTAAAATGTATTTTCCTGTGTTAATATCTATCTTAATTCACATTTTGCAGGTAATAGTCAGACAATCTGTAGATAAGGCAGAATTCCAGGACTCTAGCGTTGAAAAAATACTTAAATTGCTCTTCAACCACTGTGAAAGTGAGGAAGAGGGTGTTCGCAATGTAGTAGCAGAATGTCTGGGAAAAATCGCACTCATTGAACCTGCTAAACTTGTTCCTGCACTTAAGGTATCTTTGTAGAAGGAAAAATCTTCTGTTCTTCTGCTACTGTCATAAAGTTTATCATTGATTAGCTTTGCTTCAATGCTTCGTTTCACTCTAGGTTCGAACGACCAGTCCGGCTGCATTCACTAAAGCAACCGTTGTCATAGCTGTGAAATATTCTGTAGTAGAGCGGCCAGAGAAGATAGATGAGATCATATACCCTGAGATCTCGTCTTTCCTGATGCTTATTAAGGATCAAGATCGAGTAAGTCTTATGTAGACATGAGATTGTTTATTTTTAGCAATGCATAGGTGTCATTGGTGGATCGTGTACTCATTATTTTGCAACGGGTATGATACAGCATGTTAGGCGTGCAGCTGTGTTGGCCTTGAGTACAGCTGCGCATAATAAGCCTAACCTCATCAAGGGACTCCTTCCTGAACTATTGCCGCTTCTTTATGATCAGACAATTGTGAAGGTTAGTTAATTGATATTTGCCTTTTCCTTTTTACCTTTTCACTTCTATTTGGTTTTATTCAAACATGCATGCTTTAATTATATCACTTTCTGCCTTTTCTCACTATTTAGTGGTGTGAAGTTATGAACCTGGATTGTTGATATTAATGCTATCAACCTATTATAACAGTTTCTCTTGTATTCGTTAAAAAAAAACAATTTTCATACAAACCTAGGTGCTTATGTTCTTTTTGTTTGTTTTTCAACATTTTTGCTAAGTCCAAGGATGAGAGCACCATAATAATCATGCCTATGAGGATTCAGTTTCTATAATGGATTACATTATGCATTTCCATTTTTGGAATTTTTTCTTTTACATCTTTTCTACTTTATTTCTAGTGCCCCCCTTTTAATCTTGGTTTGAATTGCTAATGCAGAAAGAATTGATAAGAACTGTGGATCTTGGTCCATTCAAGCATGTTGTGGACGATGGGCTTGAGCTAAGGAAGGCAGCTTTTGAATGTGTAGATACCCTTCTGGACAGTTGTCTTGATCAAGTGAATCCTTCATCCTTCATTGTTCCTTACCTTAAATCCGGTCTAGATGGTGAGTCTTTCTCAAATTTCATTACTCTTATATTTTTGGAGTTGCTTCTGTTATTGTAGCAATGTTGAGAAAATCATGTCTACTGCATATTTTAGCAGCACACTTGATTCATATATAGGCCCTTATGTTACTGAACACCCTATGGTTCTAATTATCATTTTATATCATAATGAATAGAAATTTCACCTTAACATGCCCACATGATTGCCACAAGGAACTAGTTTGTATGATCAAATGATGCATAAGAACAGAATGAAACTGAAATATTAGGTGGTTATTGGTTTTTCTTTACCTGAATTGTTGTTTTTCCAGATCATTATGATGTGAAAATGCCCTGCCATCTTATTCTATCTAAACTTGCGGATAAGTGCCCATCTGCTGTACTAGCAGGTCAGTTTAGCATTTCATTTGTTGATGCCAATTGGATGCCATGGGGTTTTC
>JAYMSU010000411.1:0-14364 GCA_036897765.1 Erodium chrysanthum | reverse complement strand
AAAGTAAACATCAAGACCTGTCCTGCTCCGGCCATCTCCATTTATTACTGGCGGTTGCTACATAACGCGACGCTCCGGGATGTTGTGTTGGTGGTGAGGGCTGATGAGGCGCACCACCGTGACGTCAACCATTACGCTTCGGTGAGGATCGGTTTGATTAGGATTAATTAATTAACCGTTGGCTGATTGTTTTGGGTTAATTTTAATGGTTAATGTTTTTGGAATTGCAGGACATACAATGTCAGGGTCGTCAGCTTAAGGACAATCCTGCTCCAATTGGCTATCACTGATGATTTGTGTCTAATGAAACTATGAAAGATTGGAAAATATAATGGCAGCACCATTGATTGATTGACTCCGCTAGAATGGACTTTTTTTTAATGTAAATATTTTGTATTTTGTAATTTAATTACAGTACGAAGTTTGACTGTAGCAATATTCCTTCCCAGTTCTTGAATTCAGTTCATCGGTTGGTTTAATTCTACCGCAGCTACTGTAAGCTTATTTGTTATCAGATTCAGCGCAACTAATGATTTGTTCCCATTATCTTGCTATGGTCTACGTGTAAGGTTCTTGCATCGTACAACTTATAAGTGAGATATATACCTTATAATTGCTTTTAGTTGAGTTAATTCTCTAATACGATATTAAAGCTGGTACTTTATGTATACACTTCAACAATTGTGACGATTCTCATGAATATATGAATTGCAAATAAGCTCCAAAAACCAGGCACTCTGGCAACACATTTTTTTTTTGCATTGGGTTGATGGAAGCCACTTCCTGTAGCAAATTAGAAGTTAAATGTTAAAAGATATGACTTGGTTTGAGGAAGACCAAAACTTCAATGGAGACAAAAAATCTATGGAGAGATTGTGTGATCATATACGGCAAGGCAAAGGGCTTGGTTGATTATTTTACATAGCACATAATTTTCAGAACAAGCCCTCATGATACCGTCAATGGAGGAAACGGAGAAACCGATCAACACCGACATTGAAAACCTCCGTCGTACTGGTGATTGTGGTCGGTCCGGCAACGTTTTGGACGGCTTTCGTTCCGGTACATCGTATCCATCGGTTAACGGGTGAAAACCGGCCGATAGTATTGGGCCTGTAAATGGTACTGGGCTGTGACGAGGCCCAAAACATTGAGTGGATTTTAGTGTAAATATATATTGGATTTTCTTTTGCATGGTTTCGGACAGATCAATCAATTACCATACGAAGTTTGATTTAGCAATATTACTTCCCAATTCTACATTCTGTTGGTTGATTGTACACCAGATACGACAATAGTTCTAACACTGGAAAACAGAGTTCATTCATCAGGACATACACTTTTATTCGCAATCTTAGGTTCCATCTTGGCTTCAAACAGCCTAAGAGATCTGCTGGACTTCATACTCATGGGAGACTTTAAGTGGAGATTCTTTAGAAACTGGTCTGTCTTCGGACCATAACTCTAAATTAACCGTGCCGGTTCCCCAATGGATGAGACACTTGAACACCTGGCTCACATCGAATCTGTTCACCAGCGCCCACCCAAGACATTTATCAACAAGCTTCCATTCACCTGAAATCAAATCAGTTTGTAACGCATATAAAATTTAAAGAGAACCTACAGAAAACATGCATCTACATACACTAGGATCCATGATGTTGCACTTAATTTTCAGATTTCATGAGATTCAACAATCTGTAGCATTTATTGACAGCTGTAGTGTCTATATAACTCAGCCGAGTTTCTATGAAAGTTGCACTCGGATCATATCTAAATAAATAAACAACTCTCCTTTACAAGCTTAACATTCTCACTTTTTTTTAATTCCTGTAAGACATCTCTGGCACAATATCTATTTAAAGTGTCCCTGAATAATATTTTATGTTATTGACACGCTTCATCTGTCAAAAAGGTCTTGAATGAACGACTATATGTTTTTTTGATAAACCATTTTTTTACCAAGATTTGGGCTCACTTGCTTATGTGGAAACAAGGAGTACCAAACTTACATCAGGGTTCGAACTCTAGTCTTCCATTGTGTTGAACAACTATATGCTTATTGGTTTACTTTCATCAGTCAAGATCTGGATGGCAGACAGATATCACAAATGCAAACATATGCATCTTAGGTCCGGGAACTTGTTTTGTTTATTTATTTTGCATCTCAAGTTCATAATCATGCATTATGAAGTTTAAGTTAGCAGAGGGTCATTAATCAAGTTTATCCTGGTTAAGCAGCTCTAAGTTTGAGTAGAGAACGGTACCATTAGGCATATGATCTCCTTGATATATCTGCTCCCCGGATTCTGGCCAAACTTCGTGCTGTGAACCATCAATGGAGGTAAACGTGACGAAAGATTCTGTGGGGTGCAGGAGAGTAAACATGGGGTGTATTCTCAAGCAAACAAGCCTACAGCACAAAATAAAAAGTATCAGAAATTAAATTAATGTACCAATTAATTAACTTTTCTTCCACAAGATGCTACACTGCCTGATGTTCTAGTAACAAGAGGTACAAAATTTATTTGAAAGACCTATTCTGTTGAAGGGTAAAAGGTATGATCATGCCATGAAGCTACCAGAACTAAAAACGAAGAAACATGAAACTCATTTAATGAGTTTGATGGTTTAACATATTGGCACATATAATTGAATCGCTGATAAAAGAACTCGCAAAGGCAAAACTTATAATCATAGGCTATTGCATCAAGTAACCTTCAGTATATATTTTTCTGTTTTTAGGTGTGTCAACTTTGTTGTTCTTGTTTTGTAATCATATACTCAAGATTTAGAGCAAACCTTGAATATCCACCAGAACCAGCACCAACTTTCCGAGCTATAATGCCAGAGTCAATTTTAATAACTTTCGGATCATCCTCGGGAATAGATATTTGCCGTTCAAGAACAAGTCCACCACCGACATCACACTCTAACATAAGAGATTCTGTCTCTCCCGCATGCTCAAGATTCCGCCTATAATAAAGAAGACTCAAAGTATGAAGAGAATTATATGTAATATACGTATAAGTAGAAAACAAGTATTAGAGGTCCTTTTCAGTAGTTAGCTTTTTTCAAATCAATATAAATATTTGCTTGTCTTATGTTATGTAAGCTTTATAATACCTCTAGTAATATAAATATTTGCTTGTCTTATGTTATGTAAGCTTTATAATACCTCTAGTCTACCCATGAAATATGCAGAAATAGTGTAAATCATGGAATAAATGGCTGCAGTATTTTTATAAGGTTAACAAGTAGCAAGAATTTGAGAGTCAATATGTGTTCAAGCTCCAGGTTTTGGACTCCGAAGGAGTAGGCAGTGGGATTGGTTAGTCACTGAGCATAGAAGATTACCGCCTTACCCAACATTGTTTGATATTTTATTTTATGGTAACAAATGTTAAAGATGGAACCTGGTATAGAAACAAAACATATCGTTCCCCATAATGATAATGTTTTTCCAAGAGAAAACTTTGTTGTTCATCACATTGGACTAGACATCCCTTAAAAGGTATTGCTAAAATATTGCCAATTCATAATGAAATGGATGTAAAGATGGTTTGCTGAAAATACTGGGTCTTTAATTGACCTAGGGTCATTGATAAGTGATTTATTAATGAGAATCCTATAAGATTACAAAATGGAGGTTGGTATGCTTTTCCGACTCTTGTCCATATACTATTTTATTAGACAGAGGGGTCCAAATGGAAAATGCTTTCCTTCTAATGTTATAGAAAATAAGTCGGGTCCTTCACTTCTGGGCGACTGGGCTGGGAGGGAAGGCTTAAGTGGTAACTAGTCCTAAAAATTTAAGATTAAACATCTACTACAGGGTTTGACAAGCTAGTATTAGTGTATTTAACAAGTGAGCCCAAATTTTGGTACAAAAATGGCTTATCAAAAAAGAGTATTAGTGTATTCAAAGAAAATGCTTTTTGTGTGTGTAGAATGGATGTTTTGTTGGTTTTAAGGACTCACTCGATGATAGTATACTCTTCAGAACATCCAGCAGACCGATACTCGATACCACTATACTCTTCATACCCATCAATATCTATCCTGCTATGCAGCCACTGAGTTCCTGCAATTAAACAGAAGCAAACAGTTAGGTGGCAGAGCTCCAATTAGTCTTACAAATGAGTCCATTGACTGCACTACAAGAGTCATAGGTTATCTCTCTCTCGCTCTCCTTATATAATAGTTTGCTAGTTAAATGTTCTTTTCTTTTTCAGTTCCGGGGAAAACTGGATTACTTTAATCAGCAGATAGTGACAGGTATAGAGAGCTGGAGGGTAAACTTAGGGACCAAGACCATCGGCACTTTCATTCTTTTGGCCACCATAAATGTTAATCAACAATTAAATGTGCTGTCCGGATACTATCTGTAATGTAATCGATACTTTCCTTATTGATTGTATCCTTGATGAAAGGACACAATCATTTAAACTATAGAAGGGGAAGAGCAAAATATGAAATAATCTTTAAATGGTTTCACTAAGGTCATGCAAATTACCTGAAGGAAGATGAGCCATAGAAATAATTCTACCCCCAATCCAAGGAACTACTTGAAGAGCCCAATCACCACTTTTTAGTTCAATAGGAGTTTTCGACAGCTCTACTCCCTTGTGTCCAGATGCCTTTTCTACATCTGGAATCTTCTTAGCACCCTCTGGATTCAGAGAAAGCCAATTAATCATTAATAATATTCAAAATCACAATAGAGAAAAAATAATTATAAGGATAAAAATGTGAGACTTTCATCAACATTTATTAAATCAGGGAAGGCTATATCAGCCAGACAAAATATGGGACAAGTTGAAAGAATGTATGTATGTTAATGCTGCAGTTATTTCTTCCCAGAGCCTTTATATACCCATACACCACATACCCCAAAGTGTAAATGCTGGAAAAATGTGTTTGCACTGCAAAGTTTTTTATGGCATCTATTAGAAACCATGCCCTCATATGCCTATTTTTCAGAAGTATTTACAAGACTTAAAAACAAGAGAAGTTAAATAACTAAAATCAATGAATTTATATCATAATAGAGTTTGTCAATATGACAGTAACTTCAAACATCATTTAAGCAAGGTATTGATGAATGTTTCCATAAGAAGTCACCCAGCAGATTAAGATCAAGTAATATTACCCAATCTACTCCTGTAATTCTCCTCACTTTTAGCCACCAGGATAGATACTTCATCCTTTGAAGGCATTACAATCTCCAGAACTTCTCCATCCATGCCCCATGCATCCAGCTGCAAGAGAGAACCCAACCTTAATCATAGAAGTTCGAAACAGATTTTTCAATTGGTATTTTATTAGCATACACACATGTTAAGATCTTCTTCAGTTCTTAGAGAAAAATAAGCATACCATTGCACAGCCACCGAGCAATAATTGCACGTGGAGACGGCGTTTTGGCCTCTTCCATGATCCTTCAGTTTTGGAAACCCTGACTGTAACAACTGATGACTGAAGGTCAGCTTCATAGTATGTCAGCAGATATCCACCTTCAGTGAATTCATATCCATCACCGTTGTCTTCATATAGAACACCTTTAGCTTTCCCTGTAATTGAGAAAATCTAACTTATACAGCTGATGACTACCAAGGTATCCAATAAGTAGGGGAGTTAAGAAAAATTACAGCAGCACCATGCCAAACAGCTAGCTGAATGTGCAACAAATCTACCCAACAACATAATGAAAAATAATAATAACAATAACAGGACGCACTGACTTGAATTAAGTGTTATATCCAGTCACTCTGTGAACATAATTTTTTAGCTATTTTAACTTCCTACCATGTGCCATCTAGAAAGGTAAAAGGTAAGAATGTTGAACACAAACTTTTGTAGGATGGATTTAGTGGCAGAAAACTGAAGCCATAATATGACCAGAAATGAGACAATCAATAAAAAATTGACACTCACTTTCATAATTTCCTAGGAAAATCAAATGTCACAAAATTACCATGCTCATCCAAAGCCACTAGGAGCTTCAAGTCGTCTGAAATATTAGCTTCATCCACATGCTGATGAGCAAGTCCAATAGGAATAATTGATCCACCTTGCAAATATAATGCTGGCAAATCCTGATACATCAAAAAGAGAAGACAAAAAGTATCAATAATGCTTAGACTAAAAGCTTCTACTTATTAGTTCTAATCTACAAAAAACGAAGATTATAAAGATGTGTGGTAGTACATACTGGATGTGAATCATTAAAATCAAAACTTAACCAAATTCCCTTGGGCAATGAATGCTGCAATGTTTCTGCCTCTTGATCAGGTAGAGTGCTAATAAAACAAAAGAAGTGTTAAACCAATTGCACTACAAAAGTGGACCTTTTCCAATCTAATTATCATAAGTTCTAGAAGTAAATAGATTACTATCTAATACAAGCGTTAAGATTGATTTTGGATCATGAGAATATGTATATTTTTTAGACTCTACATTCAATCAACATAGTCTCTCTTAAAGAAGAATAAAAGAACCTTGCATAGACTAAAAGTGGGCCCAACAAGAAAGAATTTTCATGTGTCCTTAAGCTGGGATCTTTTGGATCTGCACAAACATTTTACAGACATTTATAAACAAAGTAATGAACTTCATCAAGTCCAAAATCACAGTTAGATTAATCACAGTAACAAAACTTACCAGCAAAAAACGTAGGACTAGCCACTGGAGTACCCACTGTATGAGCCATATAAAAAAGTGTGTATATGTGTGGTATAAGACGGTAACGCCTCTTTAATGCCAGGCGGCACACTTCTTCACACTAGTCAATGGAATTGAAATTAGTTCCGAATGATAGTTTTGACATATCATATTTAGTAATTATGATAAACTTAAATAGCATTGGGTATATTAGCCCCAAAAAATGAGTATATAACTTATGTGGCTCAAGAATAGTCACTTCCATACAGTCAATGTCAAGGATATTTCTTTGCCCTCTCTCTTACGAATGCACTATAAAAATGAATATTAAACAGTTCTAGCTATCCATATGCCTATACTTTTTTTTGATAATTCAAAACATGTTTTTGACTCTTACGAGAAATGATGCAGCCTAATCCCAGCGAATCGCGCAAGGGCCTCAAGTAGCCACATTCCACATCGAGAACGGGAAATCCTTACAAACCAAGACGGTTTTGCAGGTTAAAACCCAGGGACATGCTACGCCTAACTTTGCATGTCAGCCTTCAAGTGAAAACTGGAGCGCAAGATACCCCCATGAAGTGACCAAGGAGGTCTACCCTTCACTTAAGGTGATCCAGAAGATGCACCGAGGATGACCTTAACGCCTCCACTTACTTGATCAGGTTTCATTTAATAGAAACATTATGAGAACATTGTTATATATAAGTTTTGAATTATCACATGACAAAATATAGCAATGTGCTGAATGTATCACTACACACCAGGATAAAATGTATGTCAGAAAAGTACCCTGAATATGAACACTGCAGGAAACTCGGATTTCTAAGAATTTGCCAGCTAAATGGTTCAAATGATCACAAGGAAAGGGGAGAAAAGAACTTTGTTAAACTAGTTGAATTCACCATAGTCCAACATCTCTGCAACAATGACTTTTACTGTGCCTAATGGGACTTTAAATGATTGACCAAGCTTGCAAAAACATAAACAAAGAAAAATTAGAGGATTTTTTTTGGGTGCAGTTCTTGCTACCAATGACACTCCAGTACCTTCCACGACAATTTACATTATAAGTTAACACGGAAGAATGGATAGCAACTGAACAAAGAAAAGTAGCATATTACACTCTTTTTCCCCATGTACTTTGAACTCCCTAAAGCCTTTCAATAGCATTGTCAAAAGCAGTTTATATGCTCACATAAAATATAGATTTTTGAGAGCCAGCGAACAGCTGGTTGTAAGACAAACCTCTTCTCCGAAAGACCAAGGTTCATGGTCGTTTGTATCCTTTTCAGAATGCCCACGGCAAAACGGAAACATAGCACCTAAGCCCATCCACCTTCCGAAAAGCTTGGGTGTTGCATTTCCTGCAAATCCACCAATGTCAGGTCCTGAAAGTGGCTGTCCACTGAGTCCCTAAACAGAAACAAAACTTAATTAGAGAATAGAATCATACATCAAGAACTGTAAATGAGAAATTTATTATTAGCTAAGCTGAAGAAAGGTTAAAAACATATGCAATTTCTTCCAAAACCACACCCAGCCTCTTTACACAGATAGATTAAAGTATTACATGCATGATGTCTTTTCCAATTCTTGCTTCCCTATGAATTAACAAAATGACTCTCACTAAGAAAAAAAGATCACGTTTTTTAATCTGCGCTATCGTAGACTTTACGCTTCTTTTTCTCGCTAGTGTGGAGAGAGAATAGACTGAATTGTCAAAGAAAAAAAATGATGTACATAAGGGTAGAACACTTGAGATTGAAAGGGCAGAAAATGACATTAAAAAAATATTAACACTCTTCTTCCAAATAAGTGTTCCTTTCCTTTTCAATTAAGAGAAATAAAAATGGCACCTACGATCATACATATCAAACTTCTTTTGCAAGCACACACAGAAAGATGTAAAAAAATTGGAACTTAATGTTTCCATGTCATGCACAAGCAAACTAACTGATGACCTGCTACAATGTGGCTACAACAACTCGTTTGCAAAATAACTAAACACAATGGTAGAAAAGTTTTTTCAGAAGTAGAAAGTAAAGATGATTAAGTCAGGTAAGCAGTGGATTCATAAATATGCTTACCAACTGTAGTACCATCGAGAGACTCATATGCAGGTGCTCCCAGTTCGAAAGGTTGTCTCCTGTCCAAGTTGCAGCATACCTTTGGCTACCAACGAATCCTGCTCTTGTGAGTACAAAGGGACGCTTATTTGCATTAGCTAATTTCATGCCTTCATGTGTTGATCTTGCCATCAGCATGCCATACACCTAGAATGGAAAAGGATATTATCAAATTGGAAAATCAGAATACGATGTGTTTTGGTGTGTAAAACAGCACAACCATAACGGAGCAAGCTTTTTGCTGAAGTTGCTTGCTGGAGCCATCAGAATATAGCAATAAACCAGTATACAGCATATAACTAGAAGGCATCATTGACAGCATGTAACATGCTAAGTATTCAGACAAGGGTTCAAGATCGGTACATTGTGATAGTACGAGTGGTTCTGACAACCTCCAATTTCTATGTCTCCCTTGTGAATATTGCTCTCTGGCATTGTTTTTGTTACACTCTGAAAAACAGAATAATGAGCACAAACTCCTTAGAAATATAAACTCTGGGACCAGTTATGAAAATTACCTTAAAGACAGCTGGTTCATTCATATCATTCCATATCCCATCAACACCATATGAAACAAATTCTTTTACCAATCCAGCCCACCAAGAACGAACTTTTGACTGAGTGAAGTCAGGAAAAACGCAAGGCCCAGGCCACACCTCCCCTGAAATGGTAGGAAAACTTTAACACATTAACAAACAGGTTTAAAGAAAATGAATATCAATGCACACTGAAACTATACCAACAAAAGGTGTTCCATCTGCTTTCTGAATCCAGACATCATTTTTAGAACCACTTTCATAGACAAAATATCCTTCTTCCCGTTTAATCCCTGGGTCGAGCATCCAGATTGCTTTGAAACCATTGTGGTGGAGATTTTTAACCAAGGATTTTGGATCAGTGAAAAGCTCCTGAAAGAAAGTTATAGTTCATGTTTTGGACTTGTTTTTCCAGGTAGGATAAATGTATCATCAGACTTTAACAACATCATTATAAGTTGTTCTTAATACTTGGAGGATATTAAAGAGAAATCAATAAGAAACGTATTAGCCAACAAATGCATGCACGTCATATGGATGCCTATACGAGAGGAGGTCCACAAAGTAATACCTATAATGGCTTAATTTACTACATGTGCAGAATCATTTGGACCTGGATGCATAAAGTGAAAAATATTACTGCTGACCCTAGGAAACATTTTTTTTCATAGGCATCTCAACTAGTTATATTATATTAAATCTTCTACAGGCTAGAACAATCAGAAAGCATTTATAATAGCTGTAGTCTTCCATTCTACTATACTCCAAGCAAACCATGAGAAACACTGAATAGCTGTACCCTTTTCTTTAATTTGTGTCTCACGTAACTGCAGAATTCTATAGCTGCTTTACCAACCAAGCCCGGTTATGAATCTGAACTTTCACACATATGAGCCCTTTGCCTGGCAAAGAACAAGTTTATTTTATTCAACCTAATGGTACACAAACACAAGTGCTTGGTCCATACCGCAGCTTCAAAATTCTTTGAAAATCCATCCAGTACCTTGCATGCCATAAGCCACAGGCTGTCAATCTATTGATGTACTCTACCATTGGGTTTCACAACTAGCACTACGGAAATGCATTCAAGTTCATAGCCAAAATGGTGACCCCTAGGGATGAACAGAATGTATATATAAGAATGAAA
This sequence comes from Erodium chrysanthum, assembly GCA_036897765.1. Taxonomy (NCBI): domain Eukaryota; kingdom Viridiplantae; phylum Streptophyta; class Magnoliopsida; order Geraniales; family Geraniaceae; genus Erodium; species Erodium chrysanthum. Next base: position 3,889 of record JAYMSU010000411.1, on the reverse strand, counting down.
TGAATTAATAGCACATTTGCATAAAGCAAAAGTAATTAAAAGGCCACAAAAAATACATGACTGCATTTAACCAACTGCTGCATGGTTACAATACCATTAGTGACAACATAAAAATCAACAGGAGAAGAGCATGCCTTGTCAAAAGTGAAACAGCGAAAGCCATCCATGTAGTCAATATCCATCCATATGACATCACATGGTATATCCTTCTCCCGAAATTTTCTAGCAATCTGGCAATGTAAATCGGTCAATAACCAAAGAAGCAGAAAAAGCACCCACAACAACATTCCACATACTTCCTACATCAACTAGACTCTTGTATAGATGTGTTTGTCCTGTTTTGGACATATTAAATTTACAGAAATTTTGTTATTATTAGGTCCTGGAGATTTTCATTAGCTATAAACTTACCAGTGTCCTATCTTGTTGACATGTGTACTGTAGAGTGAAGAGACATGTGATAATTTTCGTAAATCATGATGATGTATTGGAGGGATACCAGTAGAAGAAATTTATAACAACAATTTTTAGGATTTTATTTTCACTTCTACAAAGTAATGCGTGTCACACACATTGGGAATCAGTCTGAAATATTATAATAACCACAACAAATTACAAACGATTAATCAGATACGCATAATTGATTGCCTATTTCTTGGGGTAGTACTTGACCATGTGAGAGAAAGATATAGAACCATGCTTGGATAGCTAAGGAGTACAAACCTCAATGACTCTTTTATCAGAATCATAGCTCCATCGACACTGCTGATAGCCTAGAGACCACTTTGGGGGCATAAATACAGTTCCTATTGAGAAAATCATCAGTTTTACAGCATAAATCACTCTTATAATCATACAGTCAAGTGATTAAGTACCACAAATCATGACATAAATGATATATTTCCTCCCAAGCAAAAATATTAAGACAAGATCGCATACATCTTTCCAAGCAATTCTCGTGGATAATACAAATGCCATGACATTGTATCAAAACACGAAGTGACCCTTTTCTAAATCTATACTAAAAATCTAACAATATATGCTAATACATTAAGACAAAATATTCTTAGAACACATTTTACAAAGAATACCAAGAAGATGAGTGGGCAGGGTTAAGATGGTGGAGGAAGTTACCAATTGCATGAGATAAAGATATCAGAACGGTTGTGGGTGAAGGAAATGGACCAAATGTGATAACAGGATAAGAAGATGGAGCAATGAACTTAATTGTTGATTCCTTCCTCAAATCAATCTGGTTATGAACATAAATGTTTTATTGTTAAAATAGGCAAGAAAAAAACATTTGAAATGTTTTCTAAAGACTAACTCCCATATATAACATAAAGAAAGTGATCACAACACCTCACAGCGTAGTGTTGTGTCAGCAAGGACACCTAGTGCTTCTCCATTAGGAAGAACAGCCAGCACCCAAGGATGTGACTGGTACAAGGATGTGGTTCCAGGACCATAGCCCCATGCATCCGTGTTCCATGTAAACACCTAGAAGAAATAGAAGCTCTCAAACTCTAGAGAACAAGGAATAAGTTCCCCAGAAAGCAAATAAACATTATAGCTTACTCTCTTCCCTGTCCGCTCAAGCTGTCCACTAACTTCTCCAGTTCCATAAAAGGAGGTCCCAGCAGGAAACTAAATCAGATGCAAATTCCACATGTTGATTATGGTATTGGGAATCGCATAAAATAAAAATTATGGTAATTGAAAAAAGCAGATAAAACAGTACATATGCTACAAAGCTGTAGCCTAGCAAGAAATAGATGATGTACAATGAGCCAAAGTAAGATGAGACTATTGACCTCAAGTTTGACAATCTGTTGCCCCATTAGACACTCAAAGGTAGGGGTATACATTGGAGACTTTTTATTCATGATAGGTGTGTCTCTATCCTTGCTCTTTACAAATGAAAGACTTGGATTCGCTGCATCTCTTTCGTTTGCAGAACAATCGAACCGAAAAATTCCGTCCTCCAAAATAGGCTGGAAAATCATTTCCCCGGAGATGACATCAGTAGTTGCCATTTTCCGGTCAGAATCCCCCACTTTAGATATCAACCTCTCCCCAATTAACTTCTGTCTAAAGCTTCTATTTCTGCAATGCCAATATTCACATTATGAAATTGTCATCAGTTATTAACCTTCTTTTCAGTTTCTTACTGCATTCAAACAACATATCAGAAAGTTATACTCAAATTGAGAAAAACCTGCATGTCACTCCTTGAATGATCAAAACAACACCAAAAGTTCCTATCCTTGGCTAAACTATTTTATAACCACTACCACGCCTCTAGACTCACTTCTTGCATATCCTTACAGTTTAAATGCATAATTATGAGAATGACGAACCTGAAAATAATACAAACAGATAATATTTCAAAATCACAGAATCAAAGACAGAACAGAATCTCTAGATACTTCTTCTCACATCAAATTATAGATGAATCATCCTAATGCAGGAGGTCAATCCTAAAAGGATCGAAAGCATCATTTAACGTTCACATCAAATTAGTTCAGAAAATATACCAAATCATAGTTCGGAATCTTCAATCCACCGAGAAAATCAGCTCAACATGGACATTTTTCGGATACAAATTTCATTGGACAGCTAAACACACAGTAATATTTGAAACAAACACAGGAAACAAAACAGAAGACATCGTTGCTGCATGCAAAATCGCAAATCAAACTACACAAAATTCACGAAACTCTGTTCAATGTCTGGCAAATCAATCCAAAATTAGGAATCAGTAAGAACCTGGAGAGAGGAAATGAGGTCGACGGAGTTGCGAAGAGGCTATCGGAACCAGACGACCTCCAACTCCTCAATCTCACCGCCGATCGCCGATTCGAAACCCTGGAAGAAGAAAACGAGACCGAAGAAGAAGACGAAGAAACAGCACTGTTTATAGAGCCACGATCAAGGTGTCGATGAGGCTCAGGGATAAGTTCAACTGCTCCTCCACGTACTCTGCTGCTCACCAATAGCGAATCTTCCATTGGTAGTGCGGCAGTTCCTTTTTTAATCACAATGATTACGAAATAAATTAAAATTTTATCAGTTTACTGTTTGATTGTTTTGGTTAAGTGCAGTGAAATGGAGGCGCGTGGGATCACTCGCGCAGTTCTCCGCAGCAGTTGGGTTTCTCCTGGTGTTTCGCAGGAGAAGAAGCAACCAGAAGTCCCAACAGGCGAGTGAGCGACACGTGGTGATTGGCCATGGCAAGACACATCCCGTGACTCTTTTTTATTTTTTTATTATTAAATATTTTTTAATAACATATTAAAAATTTCCAATCAACATATGATACATGTATTCCACTATCATTATATTTTCTCTCCACTTATTCGCTCTCACACTCTACCACTCCACTCACCATCCTTCATAGCAACAGTTAAGTACATTGGGACTCTCTCATTAACTTACACTCTCTTCTACAACTTATCATCGAGCTACAAATTCAGCGAGTCTGTTTTTTCTTCTTCATCACAACTCCCTCATCGTCCTCGCTCTCCCACAACCAAGCCTTTTTCGATCTGGTCGTACTCCTTTTATCATGTCAATGACAAACCCTTCTTGAACTTTACCAGGACCAATGTTTTCTTTAAATTATCATGAAAGTTTCCATTATAAACATGTTGTCATCATCAGCAAAGCAATTAACTTGATTAATTAGTGGAAAAAATATTAATATTGTGCAATTAAGCTAAATATTAAATGTCAATACCAAGAATCAACAACTGTAAAAAAAAGTTCCTATAGAATGGAGCAATGAACAGATGATTTGATCCCTTTCTTGCACCATTTCGTCTACAAACTGCCATACCCTCGAAAGTGTCCTATCTATCTTAGAAAATGCTTTCTTTAGAATCTCCGA
>JAYMSU010000410.1:0-14365 GCA_036897765.1 Erodium chrysanthum | reverse complement strand
GGATTGAATTCTGGGAACGATGAGGATGAGGACGACGAGGTGATGGTGGGACCGCCGCGTCCTCCGCCGGGCTTGGTTTCGGGTGATGACGACGACGATGACGTTGTTATCGGACCTCCACGACCACCACAAGGAATGGTTATGGAGGATTCGGATGAGGAGAATGGCTTGGATCCTGAGGGAGAAGGGAGTCTGTTTCGGATTCCAATGAGCAACGAGATTGTGCTCAAGGGACATACCAAGGTATGATTTCACTGCTCTATTTGTTCTTCAATTGTTAACTGTATCGACATAACCTGGAAAAAATAGATGGATATTGGGACTGGGGACAATTAGCAAAGACTAAGGGAAGTGACATTGAGGCTATGAATTTCTTACTTGCTAGCAATGTGTTCTTGACTTCAAATTGGGTTTTCTAAATCTATTATCTTTAATAAGATCTGAAAAGGAAGCAAATTAGTATATGTGACATGATCTGGAGAAATTGTTGCTCCTATTACAAATGTGTGCAATTTTTTGTGGGTAGACTTTGGTGAAAGTTTATGCTAGTTTCTGAGAAGAACTGGATTGGTTTTTAAGAGTAGTGTGTATGAATAGATGGTTAATTTTGTACTTGCCTTTATGCTGATGCCTATGACAGGTTGTTTCTGCTCTTGCTATTGACCCCTCGGGATCAAGAGTTCTCTCTGGTAGTTATGACTATACAGTTCGTATGTATGATTTTCAAGGGATGAATTCTCGTTTGGCGTCATTTAGGCAGCTTGAACCATTTGAGGGTCACCAAGTTCGTACTTTAAGTTGGAGTCCCACTGCAGATCGCTTTTTATGTGTGGGTGGGTCAGCTCAAGCTAAGGTATGCTTACATACTTATTTTTATTATGTTAATCTTTTATTGTCTATTACTTCTATTGATTTCTGTTGTTTTTGCATTTTAGATTTATGACCGTGATGGACTCACTCTTGGGGAGTTTGTAAAGGGCGACATGTACATCCGGGATCTTAAGAATACCAAGGGTCACATAACTGGCTTAACTTGTGGAGAGTGGCATCCTAAAGAAAGGGAGACAATTTTAACATCATCTGAGGATGGATCCTTGCGTATATGGGATGTAAATGAATTCAAAACCCAAAAGCAGGTTTGTATGTTTATTTAACTGTATATACTCGATAATATCTATTTCATTCAACAATATGGTAAAAGAATGCTGTCATATTCCCATTATGAATCAATTAAAAAGTTGGCTTGATTAAATTCATTTTGAAAACATGCACACTTATCTGTATGTTAGAAACTTGTATAGTCTTTTTTATATCTGATTATTCAGAGTTGGCACATGCTTCTATTTCAATGGTAATCAGTGAAAGTAATTAAGTTGTGTTACTACTTTATAAACCAATAAATTGATGACCTCTAATTAATTGCCACATTTATTCAACGGATAGGTTATCAAACCAAAACTTGCCAGGCCTGGGAGAGTTCCTGTTACCACTTGTGCTTGGGATCATGAAGGAAAATGCATTGCAGGAGCTGTAGGAGAGGGCTCCATACAGGTGCGTCTTCCGATGATAATTTTATATTGGTACAAGTTATAGTGAAAAGTTTTTTTTTGGTGAGTGTTCCTATTAAACTAGTTGTGCCATCCCTGTACTGTTTTGGACTTCATGCACCACTGTGTATAACTGTATAAGATTTTCTTTTCACGATTTAATAATACAGGTATGGAATCTGAAACCCGGATGGGGAAGCAGGCCAGATATTTACGTTGAGAAAGGTCATTCAGATGAAATCACTGGACTTAAGTTTTCAAGTGATGGGCGTATACTTTTGTCAAGAAGCGTTGACGGTTCAATGAAGGTAATTATTTGACTTCAGAGCATACTATTATTTACATTCTACACCAGAAATATGATCTGGGATTATTTCTTCTTTTTTGCACTTTGTGTGGCAATGTGATAAAATTAATTCTGTTTTAGGTATGGGACTTGCGCCAAATGAAAGCTCCTCTAAAGGTGTTTGAGGACCTACCGAATCACTATGCTCAAACAAATATTGCATTCAGCCCTGATGAGCAAATGTTCTTGACCGGAACATCTGTTGAAAGGGGGAGCACAGTTGGAGGTTTATTGTGCTTCTTTGACCGTGCAAAGCTTGAACTTGTGTCAAAAGTTGGAATATCCCCAACTGGTAGTGTTGTGCAGTGTTCTTGGCACCCAAAGCTGAATCAGGTACTCTCTCCCCCCATTAACATATAAGGAAACTCTTGCATAAGATAGAATGTTATTTTAACCACATTTGCATTTGTCATTTTCAAGATCTTTGCTACAGTTGGTGACAAGAGCCATGGAGGAACTCACATATTATATGACCCAACTCTTAGTGAGAAAGGAGCCCTTGTTTGTGTTGCGCGTGCGCCAAGGAGAAAATCTGTTGATGATTTTGTGGCTGAACCTGTTATTCACAACCCTCATGCATTGCCTTTATTCAGAGATCAACCAAGTCGTAAGCGTCAGCGCGAGAAGATTTTAAAGGATCCATTGAAGTCCCATAAGCCAGAACTTCCCATGACAGGACCAGGGTTTGGCGGAAGAGTTGGTACAACTAAGGGAAGCTTATTGACCCAGTACCTTCTTAAGGTAATGGTTCTTATACCTTATTTTTCTTTCCCTTTTTCATTCAAAACGGTGGTGTAATTAGACTTTGAATTATAATTGCAGCAAGGGGGGCTAATCAAGGAGACATGGATGGATGAAGATCCAAGAGAAGCTATACTGAAGTTTGCAGATGTTGCAGCAAAAGAGCCCAAGTACATTGCTCCAGCATATGCTGAGACTCAACCTGAAACAGTGTTTGCAAAGTCGGATTCTGAGGATGATGAGAAATAATATAGTCATGTGGCGTGTTTCTTTTCCTCTGCTGTGCAGATATGGTACTAAATCTTAGTCTTCCAAGTTATTCATTTTCTTATTCAGAATTGCCCTGGCCTTGATTTAACTTCTCTTTATATGCAGATGAATCTCACATCTGTTCACTCTGGTATCGCTTGAATTGCACTATGGGGGTGCAGAAGACAATGGACCTGCACTGATGCTGAGCCATCTAATGGCAACCATGTCATGGCATATTAAATTTCAAGGCATTGGATCTTCCAGACTGTTATAGAATGCAATTTGTTTTCACATATAGTTGTAAGTTGTAGAAGGGAGAGAGATTGAGCAGGCAAGACTCAAAATGTTGTAAAATTGCATTGTTGTTGGGTCCATCATGTAGAGCTTTAAACCCTCATTCAACAGGAAAGACATTGCAACATGGTTCTCTATCACTATTAACACTTTTCTTTTGCTGTTGTAGTCTTATTTGGTAATAATCTTTACTCATGGACAAGACTGGAATTCTGATGTTTATGTGGTATTCAGTGACAGTGTCACTGTTTATGTTATGTTATGCATCTTGTATTTATTGGAGCAAAGGTAGCTCAGATGGGTTTGATCAAGAAATTAATTAGCTGAAGGTTTTGGAACATGATATTGATGATGTACAGAGGTCGGTCTTTAGGAGACTGCCTATTGAGCTTAAAATGTCTAAACTTTCAAGTGTGCAAGCTTCGACACTCTTTCCTTGAACGGGAGTGTTGTCTTTTTCTTAAATAGGGTCATCTTCAAATTCTTTTAAGTGACAGGAGCAACTATTTTAAGAATTGAAACCTCAATACCAGGTATTACTGATGATTTTCTTCTTATTCTCATGCAAAAGCAATGTACTGCTTAAAATGAAGTTGTTTGAGCACAAAAGATAGAACCAAGTTGTTTGATACATGAAGCATTCCCTAGTTGAAAATAGCACATGTCAGTCACTAGGGCTCGGTAATTTATTGATGGAAGACATTTTCTACTTTCAAGTTTCTTTCTCTTAGCATATCAACTTATGCATCCATTTTCAGAACACAGCGAAGGCAATCCCCTTCATGCATGAGATCAAAAGCCTTGTTGATCTCCCCAAGAGTCAGATTGTGGGTCACATACTCATCCACCTTGATTTCCTGAAATATCAACATAAATGAAATGTTATCAACTCCTCTACCATTTGGAAAGTAGCAAACAGATGTCATGTGTTGAAACAATGCCCCCAACCTTTTTCATGTATTTCTCTACTAGCCAAGGGACTTGTGTGCGGCTCTTGAAACCACCAAAAGCTGTTCCTTTCCAGACACGACCAGTCACCAGCTGAAAAGGGCGAGTGGAGATCTCCTGCCCCGCTGCTGCCACTCCCACAATCACTGATGTTCCCCATCCCTGTGCCATTAATTGATTAATTACATTACATATTAACAAACACCAGCAGTAGTAAATAGTAATGACTGACCTTGTGACAACACTCCAATGCAGCTCTCATTATATTAACATTTCCAATGCACTCGAAGCTGTAGTCCACACCCCCATCAGTAAGATTAACAAGGACTTCTTGGATGGGTTTCTTATGGTCCTTTGGATTCACAAATTCTGTCACTCCAAATTTCTTCGCTGCAATTGCAAACAACTAAATATGTTATTATCCATAGGAGCCAAATGGAAACAAGGCATATTACATTATATTTAATTATCTAAAAGGCCTGAAAGAAAGTGTACCTCTATCGAACTTGTTGCTGTCAATATCTACTCCAATTATGCGCGAGGCACCAGCTGCTTTGGCACCCTCTGCAACCTATCAACTACTTATTTACTAATGCAAGAAAAAAAAAACTATACTATCCCAATACAACAACTCACCGCAAGGCCAACAGTACCAAGCCCAAAAACAGCGACGATAGACCCTGGTTCCACTTTTGCAGTATTCCAAACAGCTCCAAGACCTAAATTTAATTATATTATAATAACTAACAGCAATAAGTTAAGTGAGAATATCCAGCCCATGGCATACATACCAGTAGGAACACCACAACCGAGCAGGCATACTTTGTCGAGAGGAGCTAGTGGATCAATCTTTGCAACACTAACATCATGCACAACTGTGTACTGGCTAAATGTGGAAGTTCCCATGAAATGATAGATCGGTTTCCCGTTAACTGAGAAACGGGACTTGCGGTCGTTCATCATGACTCCAACCCCGGTAGCTTCCCTGACCTTGCCACAGAGGTTGGTCTTGCCAGATTTGCAAAACTTGCACTCCCTGCATTCTGCTTGGTAGCACGGGATCACATGGTCTCCAGCCTTAACTTCGGTTACACCTTCACCTACACTTTCAACAACCCTGTACCAACAAAACCAGCAAAATTGTCATTTCAGTATCAAAAACATCATAGATTTACCAACTCAAGTTGGCCCAGTGGTTAACATAGAGTTCGAATCCTGGTGGAAGCAATCTTGTGAGCAAGAACCATAAGTTCGGTGCTCTTTGCTTCTACATATGCGAGTCCAAATCTTGGTACAAAAATGGCTTATCCAAAAAACAAAACCTCATAGATTTAGATTGTTTAGGATTCAGAGTCATGGTCCATACCCAGCTGCTTCATGGCCAAGAACACAGGGGAAAAGACCCTCAGGATCCTTGCCGGCCCAAGTGTAGGCATCGGTGTGGCAGAGGGCGGCGAAGAGAATCTTGATCCGGACCTCCCCGGCCTGCGGCGGATCCACCACCACGTCCTCGATCACCAAAGCCTTGTTGGGCTCCCAAGCCACCGCCGCTACAAGCACAATTTTCACCAACAATTAATTATGCTTTGTAATAGTAGATACACAAACTGAGACAGACTAACTTTACCTTTGCATGTGATGGGTTTAGCCGCCATGTCAGAGTTGAGAAGAGCAAAGAGGTGGTGATTATCTTGATAGTTATGGAACTGAACAAGAGTCAGTGGAGTGTGGGCTAAGTATAGCTGTTACAGGTCCCACTTTTTCTTTTCAATTTTGTCCTCCTCCGTTTGGTCTTCATAGATCCATTACCACCTTGTCTTTGTGAACATTGGCCCAACTATCACGTTCGAGACCGAGACTATTGTACATAAAGATATTTTTAATACAAGAATAGTTCCCCAGAGTATACCCAATCAAAGCCAGGTGGGGCAAAATAAATTCAAACTATCATATCATTCTATTTCTATGTGATAAGAGATCATATTCACATTCAAGAAGATAACACCACCCTTCAGTAGATACATGTTTCGATGAGCCATAAGACCATCATGCATTGAGAAATGAAAAAGAGTTCCTTCTTTACAATATCCAACAACATATCGGGAAAAAATGAACCAAACAGAAATGCACTGCAAGTTATTTGACTAGTCAAGCAGACTTGTTCTATAATTTACATCAATCCATGTATTAGCTAGCATATGTTGCATCCACCATCTCCAGTGGAGGGAGGGAGCTTCCTAAAAGGTACAACAAACAAATGGACAAGTAGCAAGGATCGTGAATACAGCAACTCTTGTTAGAAAGTCCCTCCAGCATTATACAGTATTGTTCCATGCGAGACTGCGGCAGCTTCTTAAACTATTTTTCCATCACCTGTGTACAGATCAGGAAGAGTAGTACAATAACTAATCCACTAATCTTTTTGACATTCTGTCAAAGTTCAGAGCAAGAGACAAGATTGTGTTGTAAGTACATACCATTCCAAGCTTGATAGGTTCAGCAGTTCACATGTAATGATGGGTTGCCGAAATTTTAGAATTCTAAAGCATATGCCTGGACCTGTAATCAGTAAGGAGAGATCAAAATTACAAGAGAAACTCGGAACTGATTCAAAAATTCACTCCTAATTGAGGCAGTTTCACCATCTCAACATAAAAATCGTCCATACACAATAATTCTGTACTGCTAACAACTCTCAAAAGAGCAAAATGTAGACATTTGACTTCATTCCTACCTTGTGAATTTCAGGAAATTAAGATATCGAAAAGTAGGGGAAAGTGGGACAGAGGACACAGGGTGCTACTCAGTTTTTCTTGCAACAAATGAAATGCTAAGATTAATGCCATAACATTTTGCTTCTACGTAAACAAGTGAGCCCAATCTTGGTACAAAAATGGCTTATCAAAAAATAATAATTAATGCCATAACATTCAACAGCCTAGTCTGTTCTATGCTAAGGACAGTAACTATTTCAAGTTCAGGTGTGTAGGATCCCGACAAGAAGCTCTTGCCTACCTCAACAATGCATGATAAAATGACGAAATGTTTGATGTCATTATCATAGTACAGAGGAGAAGTGATAGCCTTACTTATTCCCTTGAAACCGGACAAAAAAACTAGTCTCGTGATCTTATTTATTTAAAAGTTACAAGTTTCATCATCAAATGAGAATCGAAAGTATTAGTTCTTTTGTCCAGTGCACTAATCCAGGAATAATTACCAAACCAAAATAAATGAATAAAACAAATACTTGCACCTCGGTAAAGTTTTCCTCGGGGAAGAAATTAGGCCCTGTGCAACTTTCACTGTGAAGACCATCATACTGAAGGAGCCTAAGTTTCCCTTCCTGTATTAACACAGATTAGTTTACAGATTCAACAAAATTGATTACTAATGCAATTCTTCTTCTAACAGCAAAGCACTACCTTAGTTCCATAAACAAGACCTCCACCAGCAAGAGGATGAAAACAAGCAACATTGACTTCATCTTCTGCACTTGGTAACACCCTCACAAGTTCCATATCCGAAACTCTGTACACCTGAATGACAAGAAGAGACTCAGGTCTGTGTCACAGCAAACTTTAAACAGTACTATTTTACTTTTTTGAGACCCAAGTTAAAATTTTAAGTATACGGCTGCAATAATAAAATGATATGATAATATGAACTGAAAAAGAAATACATTGGTAAACAACCACAGGATGGACCAAAATAGAAATTTGTTTGATCTATGCATGGTGCATGTTAACTTGAGAAGGACAACAAAGTTGTCTCTTTTGAAACTTATACTAGCAACAATCTCCTAACTCAAGGGGGTTTTCCGAGAGGAAACTTGTCATAACAAGAGATGTGTAGCGTAAGTTTATACAACAATAAAAGGCACATACTACCCAAATTACATAGCAAAGAGGAACCGCATTCGACAGCAATAATCATGAACACACCATAAAGTTTTACCTCCAGAACAGTGTAAATGGGTAGTGTCAACTCTCCATCAATGACTATGCTCTTAAGGAGAGAACCATGGCGTCTACCATAGGCAAGTAATATGTGCTCAGATGTTGGTGAGAACTGCATATACAAAAGTAAATAATGGATGTTTTATGCAATGATACACTAACATCACCTTCTTTGAGATTTATGCATAAGTCAAATTGCATAACATTCGGAGGAGACAAACAAAACAGTTATGGAAAGCTGAACCAACAAATAACACAAGGATGAATATAGATCAAGTTAAGGATAAAAATAAACCAACCTGAATTGAAGTTAAACAATGAGCAGCTCTAATTGCCCGGGATACAAGCACTGAACCAAAGCTGTGTAGAGAGAATGAAAGTTGTTATAATTTTCGATTGCCAGATTGCATAGTAAAAAAATATATTGGCACATAAACACATAGACAAGGGAATATTACGTTGCCTCCTCAAGAGAATATATTCGAAGCTCATACATAACTTGGTGAGCTGAGACAGGATGCCGGGTTGGGGATGTTGCTGCACCAGTATCTTGATGAACAACTGTTTGTAAACCAGGATCAACTTCCATGTGGGGAAGCATACACGCAACACATGCAGCTAAAAATCTCCCGCAGGGTGAAAAATGTGCACCCATTTCACTGCATACAGGTTGAATCCAAAGATGATATATATGAGACAAGAAAGCTGGAGGGAAATATGGAAAGTAACAAAGAAGTGAAAATATGCAAGACCTGGTCTTTAATCATCAAACTGAATCGCGTCTCTTGTGAACTAAAAGATATCAAAATCAAGTTACCAGAATACAATAAATTTCTGCATACCTACAAAGAACGGCATGTGGTATTGTCAATCGGCATCTATCGACATTGAGAGGGGCACAAGGGGTATTTATATCATGTGACCATACTCTCAGCTTCACAGTACAGGGTAACTCTGCAGCAGCTGCAGCTACTGATGTGGCAAGTTCAGATTGGATTCTACTAAGAATGGGTTGAGTATCATTTCCATCACGAGAAGTACTATTGACTGGAGCAGCACCTTCCCTTGATTCAGTTGCAGGAGTGCGAGAATGTGAAGCACGATGTCGCAAGCCAGATCTTCCACAAACCCCAGATAAGTTTGTACTACTTGGGATTGGTGGAATAGGTGCTGGAGCCTCCACATTTTGAGTGGATATATTACTGGTCATTTGAGGAGGAAGAGCTACATACTGAGCTGACTGTTCACGATTACTGCCACTGAGGGGAATTACTGAAGGAATCCCAGCTTGGCTTTGACCTATTAGCCATCCTTGCAAAAACGGCAGCTCCCAACCTGTAGGAGGGTCTCTACGGGGTACAAACTGATGCTGTCCAAAATCTGTAGAATCCAGATGAGTGGAAGCTTGTACAGGAACTTCACGTGGTAGAACATTAGTGCCACCAACATTACCTAGGTGAACAGAGCTTCCAGGTTCACTTTCACCTACAGTGAGAAATTCAGTAGTCTCCATGGCATCGATTGTGGGGTCATAGATAACATTCCCCATTACATCAGGTAAATAATTATTAGTGAAATCTTCAATACTTGGATATGCAACAGAAGGAATAACAGGAGATGCATCCATAGGAGACACCATGTTATTATACAGCTCTGCTGCATTTGAGTCCACTTGTACTGCAGTAGAAGAGTCAACTTGCATGCCTTGTGAACCAGAGTCCCCGCTAGCATACTGCATATCTGTTCTTGAATCAACCATAAGAAAAGAAGGTAAGAATAAGAAAGGGAAGGGAATCAAAGGTAGTTCAGCAGCAAAAATAAGAAAGTCTGTAGTCTGACCATTTGCCACAAAAACAGAAGGCGGAGGATATTGCAGATAACCCGGTGATGTTGCCCGTGTCATTGACGTATCTGAAGAGTCCAGATCATTGACCTGCATATCAGTTTAATAATGTAATCTATATGGTAGTATATCTATATGGTAGTATAGTATGGATAGATTTTCAATATAATGCCTTCAAGAAAGAATACCTCTGCAGTTAGGAGAAACGGAGCAGCGTGTGGGTGAAAATGCACTGCACGGAGCGAGCGCCTTGTTCTTAATACAATTGTTGGTGAGGATGCCTCCCCTCTCTTGTTGTAATGCCATATATATAACTGAACAGAAATAGAAAAACCAATGAGATGTTTGATGAACGAAATAATATATCGCTAGCTTGGATATTTGAACAACCAGAATGAGAAAAAGAAAAAATAAGGCAAGAGCAATAATCGGCACCTTGTGACCTGATGCAACAGCAAGGAGTTCTCCTTCAGCATGAAAAGCAATAGAAGCAATAGGACGGTCTGTGATAAAACAAATTCAGAAGCACATTTGGTAACATGAGAATAATGGAATAAACCAAAATGACAAAAGTAAAATGAACTGCAACTCCAAACTGGATAAATAACCAAGACGGGAATAAGATAAATATTACAGAAATCACGAGATCCTATGCATTCGGATGTGTTTGCATCCCATAATCGAACTTCATGATCAAGGCTTCCACTAGCAAGTATTTCCGGACGCACAGGATGGAACCTAACCTGTACAAGTTTCATTAAGATATTAATATAGAAGACCTAAGAAAAAAGGTACTTAATGGGAAAAGGTTCATTGACTCAGTATTAAAAACCCTTGAATAAATAACTGGAAATTTAGAAATAATACAATCTGAAAGACCAAAGCCTGAACTAATAGGGAAATACGAAAGTTCAGAGGTTTATCTTTCCTGGATAATGAGCACATTCCGCCATGACAATTAGAAAACAAGAAAAGAAACTGAATGACACTCCTTAGTATTCTTGCTTGCTACATCGGGGTATGATAGAGTGAGATTCATAGTCACTAGTCAGAACAAAATGAATTTGATAACATCCAGTAGAGATGTATATGACACTTTTTGAAGAGATCTCACCAAGAAAAGAGTAGTATTACAGAAAAAAAATTATGGAACAGATCATAAATTGTCCAACCATTAAGTTTATTGTAGGGACATGAAGAAAACAAAGTATGTAACCAATTACGTGGAGCATAAATCTGAAACCAATTCTTACCACCCAAGGTGTCCTCCGATGGCCACTCAACACCTTTAAGCAGCTTCCACTTCGGCAATCAATTATCTTTACAGTATGGTCACCACTGTGAGAACCAAAATATAGTTATTTTAATGAAAACAACATGGGTAAATGATGGAAATTGTGCGTTAGTCAAACTTACTGTGTCGAGGCAAGTGATCTTCCATCTGGACTAAATGCTGCTGCAATGGTTGACCTTGGAGGTGGCACTAGAGGACAATACTTGGCTGATAAATGCCGCAATGATTCCGCCTCAACCCTGAAAAATAACAAAATTATCACAAAGATGAAGTGCAAAATAAAATAAAAACTCCAGGCTTTCTTCCGAGAAAATATTAAAGAAACTAAAAACCCAATCATGTACCATGAGATAAGACCATGTTTTGCATCTGTAGCATCATCGTTATGAGGACTGGACCTACATGATGAATTTGGATTCCACTTAGAAGCTTCTCTCCACTGCCTTTTTGGAACATGTTTTGTCCTCGGAGATACCTCTCTCCGTGCCAGTAAATGGAAAACATTTCTACCACTTGAAGATAGAAAACCAACACCGAATCAGGGTTAAGCATAATAAGCAAGTAAGATGAAAACAATTAAGCATGAGATTCATAGAATAAATTAGAATGCTTTGTTTCCCTAACATTTATAAGCCATCAAAGGCATGCATATCTTTTAATACTTTCCCTAAGCATGCAACCTTTGCGAACATGAAATGACCAATGTGAAGCAGCAGTCTTGGATAAAACTGAACTCACATTTGACAGGATTGAAATTTCAATTTTAACCAATTTCACACATCATATTCCGTTACTAACATCTTAGAAACAACTGCATTCATATTATGCTTCGACCAAGTATGAAATCCAGCTGAAGTATCAAGTGTGGATAAAAGAAATTGCACTAAAGCATGCAACCTTACAAACCTGAACAACCTATATGAAATAGACAGATAAGATGAAATTGAATCATACATTAGGGAATCAAATTTCAACTTCAGTTCCAACCAATTTCATATATTGATCAGAACTACTAGATAATAAATTACAGAAACAGATGGATACATATTAATCATTTATCCACATCTAAGAACACTAAATCCAGCTGAAGTATGAACCTGAATCCAGCTCTAGATAAACACAACATAACAATCATAAAGCAGAAATAGAAACTGGACATCTTTAACCTTCATAATGTCCAATTTTGATTAAATCCGCCTAATTCATTCTAATTGGACCCTATTTTGTTACTAAGAAAAGGTGGAGAAAGAACCCAAAAGCAACAAACTCTCAAATATCAGATTCAAAGCAAAAAGGACATAGAACACCGCTAAGCTGATCTGAGTTTCCCATCCTTCCCAACCCCTACAAATCACCAAGGACGCGTGATCCAGAATCCGATTTTCTCTTCCTCTACCTCAATTATGAAAAACAAAGATGAACAGATACACAGATGGAGGATATTTGTACCTGTGATGCGAATTGGTGAGCGATGACGAATCGTTCTGGCATGAAGGTCCCGCCATATCTGTGGTGGGCAGACGCAAACCGTCTGGGCGGAAGGCCCCCGCCATATCTGTGATCAAGCTTCATAAGACTGATGAAGAATTGGAGGAAGCTGATGAGGACAGGAGCATCATTCGTCTCTGTAAACCTAATTCAATTACTGGTTCTGAGAGACAATTCAGCAGCAGAGCGAATTAGGGTTGAGGCCGCGTCGTGTCGGAGCTGGAGGTCTGCGGAAGAGAAGAATAAGGGGCTTGACTTGTGTGTGTTTTGTCTGTGAGCTCGATTTGGATTTGAAAATGGCGACAAAAGCCTAAACGAGAGAGCTAAACCAGAGTCCAGAAGAAGGGTCTCATAACAAAATTATTCTTATTGGATAATAACATGAAATGTTTGGTTGTTTACCATAATACCCCTGCTCGATTTCGATACCCTTAATTTAATTGGGATGATTAGACAAATTTAGTGTAAACCTTGAAAAGATACACGAGTTAACACATTTATCCCATGGATACACGAGTTAACACATTTATCCCATGGATACTACATACGTTTTTAGGCTTTCAAATGAGAAGAACCCTGGCCGGTGTTCTAAAGATGAATGTGATGGAGCAATTTTCGTTGAGATAGGTCAAATAGGGTGGATCATGATTGGTAGGGACTGATCCGGCCAAGTGATTTTGGTCAAGAATAGGCTACTATCGGAGCATTTACACAATGAGTTAGTTGAGATCATTGAAATTCCAAAGGTGCTTTTGTGGATCAGTTGACATGGGTGGACTCGTGTGCAGTTAGAGACAGATTGCGAGAACGCGGTCTACACAATTCATGTTGAGGATTCTTGGGATAACTCAATATGCATTTTGATTTCTGATTGTAGACTCTTATTGACTAATTTATTAGATATTTATGTGACTTTTGTATCACGGATTGCGAATAAGGCAACCCACTAGTTAGTTAGAAAGGTCTTAAATGTAATCGCATTACTTTTGATCGGGATATCTTGTACTGTCAGAATTAGATTCAATTATTTTTACGAATATCACCGTCGAACGAAAAGCTACAGTTTCCTCACCAAAAAAACATCATATGTTAAACTATTCACCCATTGACGGAGTTTCACCTTATGAATATACATATAACGGCTACTTGAGATGATATCTCATAATGAGAACATATAAGTATATTATATAGCTTCGAAAAGCAAAAGAAAAAACAAGCGACGAAGTGAAGAAGAGGTGCGCTCAATCTTCCAAACACATTATAAATTTCTACATACTCACTTAATTCTACACAATTAATTCTACATGCTCACTTAATTCTACACAATTAGTTCCCAAAACCTGCTACCAACAACACAATTAATTCTACATACTCACTTACCAAATAAATTTCTTCCGATTTTGAGTTTCATGTTAAAGTCTGATCCAAGTTAAAAACTCGAATGTATGGATGAAGGTCTGATTATATTTTTTTATTAATTAATTAATTTTTCAACATTATTTCGGAACATACTTCAAACCCTTTTATTTATAAATATCTATATTTTTAAAGTGTTGTGTCATCTTACTAGAATCGAATTTGTTTGTGAAAATTCTCTGTCCGGGAGAGAGTATCATCCTGGGATCGAACCGAGCCTTCCTCTCCTCAAACGTC
>JAYMSU010000409.1:0-14369 GCA_036897765.1 Erodium chrysanthum | reverse complement strand
TGTTCCGGCGAACCCATTTCTGGCAACACGGAGGAGGAGACGCCCAAGGCTTCGAACGAGAGCTCGGGCTCCACAGCACCAACAATTGAGCAGAGCTGTGAAGAGGATCCATTGATGAGCTCTCTGTGGTCGGAGAGTGGCAATCTGCTAGAGGACTTGTCATGGAACTTTTTGAGCGGTTGTGGCAGTGAAGGGTTCAGTGAATTTGGATTGTGTTCTTCAAATTCATCAGAGGGCAATTCTGTGTGGTTCATGGATTATGATCACAATCTTGGAGACGATGAGGTGGACTTTGGGCTTGTGTTTTCAACTGAATTGGACATGGTAAATACTAAATAACATGGCTAGGATTTATTTAGAGACTGAGACAAAAATTGTAAGATTCTTGTGATCATCATGAATCGAAACCAATACCAACTTTTATATGTCTTAGCATAACATATCTAAAGATGTAGATACCGTCATCATTTGATAAGTACTCTCAAGTCTACTAATCAATTTGAATTTTTACGTGGATTGAACTTTACTGATATATATCATGTGAAAAAAGATGCATTACAATTGCTTTTGTACAAGAGTTTGGGCAATTATCTCACTTTATTCACATACAAAGGAAAAAGTGATTCCCATTTTCATTTCTACACAAAGTGTCTTAACAAGTAAACGACGTTTTGGGGATGAGAGAAAAACTACATACATCGGAAAGGAAGGAACGTGACTTGGTAAGCTGTCGTTTTCGTGGAAGCCCTGTGTTATTTATGATCACAACCTAATCCTTTGAATAAGTAAGTATAAGATTGTACTTGTATGCGGCTTATGATAGCTGATTGGCTAGGTTCCTAATTGTTAGAACAAGAAATGTTAATTTCGTGGACTTTTAGATGAGGAAAGATTGGAATAGCATATCCTTTACCTCGTATAATAAGTAATTGATTTCAATTTTCATACAAAAGAACACACTTTGTTGATAACTTATGTGTGCTTATTGGCAAAGTGTTTAATAATGGGAGTGAATCTCCAACACTATGATTATGAGCTCTAGCATGCAACAAGTTAGGTAAATATCATGAAATGGCTCAATTAACTCCTGAGTTTTCAATGAGTTGATGAATAAAGACTTTGAACTTTTAAGAGTTTACCTACTTAAGTGGGAAAATACAATCCAAAAGAAACAAATAACTCCAAATATCCTTTAATCAGAACTATTTATAATTGCATAAAAACGAATTTGTTATTTTACTTTACAAACCAGCCAATCCGAATCAATGCAGGTAAAGGATTAGTGGGAAACTAATATTGTTAAAAAAGAACATCTCATCTCATCATGATGCCACACTACCAAGAGCATATCCTTCTTCTCAAGCCTTTACAATCATAGAAAAACAAATAACCCACTAGCTAGGCATGGATTGATTGCCCAAAAGATCATAGTATAAGTGTGATATTAGAAAAGAGATGTATATAATAATGTCAATGGGAGCTTTTTTTGTTACCCAAACTGAGAGAGACCTCTACACTAAGTGAAGGAGAGAGAATGAATGTGCTAAGCAGAGGTTTATAATGTTTGATATTCATATAAGAGAAGCCAATTGGTTTTAATTGTATGTTGGATGTTCCACATTTTACTTTGCACCTAACCCATTTAAATTCAGGGATTTCCATAACATTAGGGATGTGAACATCACAATTTGTACATCCCAAATTCCACCAAATAGGTAAGTTAAGAAAGCAACAAGTTTATTCTTTATAGATGAATGAATAAAATATGACCATTAAAGTTGTTTATTTACTTTTTGTATGATATAATACAATATGGGCATACATTATTTTAGTGCCGACTAAATCAAAAAGAAGCTACTAAACACCACCTTAAACATTCAAGGCCACTTGCTTTCTACTCAACATAAGACAGTGGCATCATATTTTTAGTTTCCTTTTTATAAGAACATGCCATAATAAACCAGAGAAAATACAAATAAAACAAGAGGTCACGGAACAAATTTAAAAAGGGTTTCTTATAAGTTTTGCAGAATCATGAGAAAATGAAAGAATATTCACAGGCCATGGAACAAATTTAAAAAGGGTTTCTTAGAAGTTTTGCAGAATCATGAGAAAATGAAAGAATATCCACAATGATGCACATACATATGCAGAAGATTGTAATGTACCATCCTAGTGATGTTAATTAATGTGAATCAATATCTTTAAATTATTTGTATACAGATAACTTTACAAAAAGGCTATTTAATTAATTATTTACAAAAAAGGCTATTAAAGCGATTAAATAAACTAATCATTATATCTTTTGTAATTTGCGTAGTAATGGTAACCAAATATGTAAAACGAGGCCTAAACTAAAGGAAATTATTCCTAGTGGATTGTTGAATCACATTTGCGTACTTATTAATTATGTTTTGTATGAAAGTGCTTTTGAAAATATATTGATTCCTTTACAGATGAATATGTTATCCAAAACATATATTGATTTACTAAGAATCTCAACCAAGTAGGTCACTAGCATTAATAAGAACATATCAATCTGGGATTTCAGCAAAGCTAACAAAAAAAGGGGTTAATTGCACATGCCCGCCTAGATAGATTGTCCGCGTGTCACCGTCTTTCAATTTTAACAAACGAAAAGATACGTAATTATTTGACTATAGAACTTAATAGCTAGACAGATTGAGGTATAAAACAAGACAGACAAAAGATTAGTGCTTTAGAATTTGGGACCATCAAGGAAAGTAGACACACTTAATCATATGATTATTGCTCTGCCAATTATATAAACCACTATAACTTCTTAAAATGCATTAGACCAATACAAACCTCCAACTCTCCCACCATAATGTTGGTGCCTCCTCCCTTTTAAGAAGGATTGGTTTGGGGATCAAAACCTATGCCATTGGTGAAAACTATATTCAACCAATATAAAACAACATTTGTACAGAATGGAAAAAAAAATCTATGGAAAAAAACACATTTATATACATGTAAAAGAACAAAAAAAAATAGAAAACTACATCTGACCTGTGTGATGACACATTGTTATCAATGTGAAATGCTGAATAATACTAACCACAAGTAAAACTGCCACCGGGTTCAGCGGTCCATTTTCACTGTGAGCAGAGCCATACCGCGCTATCAACTGAAAACCTTGCTTATCAATGGAGAATCAACTCTTTTTGTTAGGAAGGAAGCTTGTTATTGAGCACAAGAGTGCAAGTTATGCAGGTAGCAAGAACATGCCAATATATGTAATAGGTGGTACATGTTAATTAGCAAATGCATAACTTATCGGGGAGTTGATGGTTCGGAAGCATCTGGTGAATTCTGGCCACTCTTCACAACCATGTCATAGTTGATGGATGCCAGCTGAGACAGGTTCTGTGAACAACAGATTTAAAGATCAAAACATCAATCTAAAATATATTGATCAGTGAGGTTATGTAGTCTGATTTCACATATAATAAATATTTCTTGCCACAGAGATCATCCAAATCCATCAACGTCGAATTACTTATATGCATATGGGTTTATGGAGTAACAGGAAACTGGGGAAATAACTTTTTAACTCATAAAACCTATTTTATGGGTTTCAATAGCACCTCTTGCTCTTGCATTACCATTTCTAGGCATAATTTAGACTAAAACAAAGTTGAGTGAGGAATTAAGAACAATATTGCAATTCCAAATTCACTGATATTGTTTAGAAAACTAGGATTTGATGTGAAAAACATGATTTCAAATCTATAATTTTGAAAATTGGAACTCAAATCCAATTTTAGTGCCTGAGAAATCATGGTATTTCAAATTACGAGGAACTATTCTTCGAAATGCCATGTTAGTGTCATGTTCTGAAGTAGGTTGGATTAGAGTCAAATCCAAATAACATCCAAACACCGGAATTCCCTCAAATCTAGAATCTAAAATGAAGTCCTAGTTCCCAAACAAGCCATAAAAATATTTAGTTCTTCCATCACCAACCAAGTTGAAGAACTCGCCAAAAGTGGTAACCAGAGTAAATATATCTCTTCTTCAACTTGATATATACATTAATAAAATCCTTATACCCAGTTGAAAAACTATCAAACACACACAGTTCGCACTTATGATTCAGCATCACAAGATACAATGATATCTTTCCATGAGATGTCAAAGAGTTGCCTAGTCACAAAAAGATATGAGTTACTAGATGAAGCAGGTCATACCTTGAATGAGAAATTACTAAAAGAATACTTCACGGTAAGGGCTGGGGTTGGATTATTGAAGTCTGCCAAACTACAGCATTCATCCCCCTGTATTAGGGCACAAAAGATAAAGTTATTCGATAAAAATAGGAATACTTAAGACTGTAAGTAAAATAGGATTAGGTTGGAGGTTCTAAACTTGCATTTAAAATAAACCACACATAGGAATTTGCAGCTATATAGTATAAGATCTAAGTATATAGTATGAATTTCCTTAGTTTGTCATCAACAGATAACCTTTGTGCTGTGGACCAAAAAAGTCATATAAGAATTAAATACTTTTTTGTAGAAAGAAAAAAATGAAGGCCAAATACTTAGATATAATATCTGACATCAGATAAAGGTCATGGTTGCTTTGTCAACAGGCATGTATAAAACGATTGATAGATGGTGAGCTAAAGTGCATGTATATACTTCTTCATCCTGCATGTTTCCATATGAACCGCTGCTGCATGATGCACTTCCTGTGTCGGTAAACTCATCATAGTCACTTCCTCCATGAACCTGGTCATCTTCTGGACTCCACGTGTATCGACTCATGAAATAACTAGTGTCATTATGTTCTGCTGACGGTATGAACATAGCCTGCAACCAAAGAGTTAAAAATTGCTCAATCCTACAAATTTGTCACACAATGTTAAAATCTGCATGCAAATGAAAAGGAAAACAAAAATACCTTCTGCCTTGCAAGTGTGTCCCAGTTAATGTTTCTAAAGAAATAGTGTTCCTTCACCTACAAAAAAAGTTACAGTTCTGCTTAGTTTTTATCATGGAGTAATTTACAATATCTTCTCCTTACTGTCCAAGAATAAATTACCTCTCTGGCTCCAGTTGCTCCTAACCTTTGAACAGGATTTGGATTCAATAATCTGAAATGTAGATGAAAAAGAGATAAGCACACATGGTGGAAGATAATTATTTCATAACAAGCAATCTATGAAAATATATGGTAGCAAAGTATTGTTTCCTAAGTGCAAGATTTATGCTAGCAGACAATAATTCTATTGTTACCAAATTACCAGCAAAGAGATGATATGAAAACATGTTTGATTGGCATAGGTGTGCATCGACTATTTCCTTTTATT
This sequence comes from Erodium chrysanthum, assembly GCA_036897765.1. Lineage (NCBI taxonomy): Eukaryota > Viridiplantae > Streptophyta > Magnoliopsida > Geraniales > Geraniaceae > Erodium > Erodium chrysanthum. The sequence continues at coordinate 9,034 of JAYMSU010000409.1, read as the reverse complement.
TTTTAGGTAAAGAGAGGAGGGTCAAGTGGCAGCAGTAATATTGCAATAATTATATAAAAAATGCACAGTGTTTTCATCACAATATGCACTCCACGGGATATTCCAAATTACAGCCAAACTCAGCACCTAACCAGAATGATTTTGTGTCTCCAGGCACCTACCATCAATATAAATGAAGGAAAGTGGAAAAAGCTAAGATGAAGAAACCCAGCAATTCCAAACTTATTAATCTATGTATCACAAGTTTGATTCAACATAAAAGACACCGTAAAGTATGAGGTTACAGATATTATTTACAATGGCATGTGTTCTACATCCAGAAAATGCATAGATCTCTCTCCAAATATCTTACTTGTCAATAAAATCATATGCTTCATAGCTCACTTCATCTGGTACCTTGGGCCATGTTATATCTCTGTTCATTACATTGTCAAATATTTTCTGCAATTCAGTAAAACCAATAACCAAAAGCTATAAACAACATGATCATAAATTATGACATAGTAACGAACACAATTTCTGCAAAGCAAGAACTGATGATAAAGTTATACGCAGACTGATTATTACATTGCAAAGACATGAGTTTACAGTTCGTAGGTTCAAACTTGTATATTTCAATGTGAGCATCACAAAGTAAAAATATTCTAATAATTTTTTTAATACCAGTGATTCAGTGACTATTCTAATAAAATTATTAACTTGGTGAGCACATCTAAGGAACTTGGAGCATGGTTGAGTATACTAGAAATATCAAAGACACATTCTGGGCTTCAGAAATTTTGCCAGGGCAACAAGATTATGGTTAAAGTCTTCTGAAAGCTCAAGCTTAGTTCTTCCTCAAAATAAATTTATGTTATGTTCCAAAGAATAAGGACAAACAAGTTGGAAGTATAATATAGATGATAAGAAATTAACACATGTATATATACGATGAATGGATATTTACGGTTGTTTTACACATACATGTTTTATTCCCACAACTACAAACTTCATATAAGCTACTGGAGAGAAACTTTTTCCTTCTTAAAGCATCCTTTCCCAACTTACCAGTGAATCAGTGACTACAACCATGATACCAGATATCACTCAACTGAACTGCCTGTTAGAATCCAATTACTCATATACTAAATTCCTAGTGATAGGTAACAAAGTCACGGCCCAACACAAATGAATATTGTTGATACAAACTATAACCTGGCAACCACAATTGATACCATCAAATGTGTATCTGACAAATTGACAACAAACAAATGTGTAACACTAGTGATAAAATTGTTGTGCAGTGATTCTTAACAATGAATAATATTAGTATGGGTATGCATACACACAACAAATACATATTACACAAAATTACTAGTACTAAAAAAATATTTTGACTGTGTAGAGATACCTGTTGCAAAATGAGTCAAAGATGGTGGTGTGAATGAAAATCAAAATTATCTACTGGCAGAAACAATACAAAGCCCAGTAACTATTACATCAGGTGGATTACCTGAGGATGATCTGCATTGAATGGTGGAATACCTACAAGCAACTCGTAAAGAATAACACCAACAGACCACCAATCTGCAGTTACACCTGCAAAGAGAACAACAACATATAAAGATCAAACAATCACTTTCAAAAGGTGCCGAGGAAGGCTAAAAGAAACCTCATTATTCACTAGATACAAAGTATTCAATCAAAATTGTTCCCAACCATGTCCCATGCCCAGAAGTATCTCAGGTGCCAAATAGTCTGGGGTACCAACAACTGAATTATCCCGGTGCTGTTCTCTTTTCATCGCATGTTGAGATTTTTGTTCATCATCACCTACAAAAGCAGCACTGCAGTCTGATGGACCCGAGAAGTCATCTGTGCTGTCAATTAAACCAACCTTTGAGAGCCCAAAATCTGTCAACTGTAACAAAAGGGATTAGAGGTTTGTGAGATGTGACAAGTAATATCATCATTGTAGAACATATGTGATATCCTTTGTTAACTTCCACAAAGAAAGAAATAAAGATTTTAACACTTGAATACAGTTTTAGAATCCAATTCTTTTTTTGGTCAGCAAGTTTAAGAATCCAAATTAACTGATGAATCTTTATCTGACAGTTTGTTGCTTCCTCTTCGGGATCTTTTACTCTCTCTTTAATATACCATTTAATTGCTGATAAAAAACATAAGCGAAGTAATATTGTTTAGCTGCTTTTTTTTCATGAAAAAAAAGTAAAATGCTTCGCCATCAAAAGTTGGAATTCATGCTGAGAAAAAAATGTTCAAAGGAAAAACGCAGATCTGTCAGGATAATGCAAATGTTAAATCTAGTAACGCATGAGCAAGACCATAAATTGGTTAAAGTTTTAAAATATCCCTGAATTATTTAAAGAATATTGCTCCTCAAATTGATACAAAGACAAGAATCTTTGATCTTTCGTACTAACATCGTCATACACTCTGCCTACATCCTCAGATTTGATAATGTGCTAAAAGCTCATCAATGGGACTACATCATCCACCCAGTGAGCCAAATACATCTCAGAACACCTGGCTGTTACATGAAATGGTAGATAAGCAATACCCTCCCTACCACCCTCATCCAGCAGTCCTGATTTCACCCATCGTTCATCTTCAAAATATACTTCTCACATGTGTTATTCCTACTATTCATTGCTTAAGTTTAATATCCACCCAGATTATTTACAAAAGTGCATGAAAGAAAATCACTCCTCCAGAAACCACATATTACTCACCCCTTCCTATTTTTTCAGTCGTGTTTTATTTTATTTCCTTCTGCTTTGATCCATCATTTAACACTTAAAAGTCAATGGGAACACTACTTAATGATATGAAGTTCATACAACTTCAGAGAAAATGAAACTAGTCTATGGCAGGGTCATAATGCTTCCTCCACTCTAGTCAGATTGAAGGATCCCCAAGATATTTGTTGAAGAAAGGTTAAGATTGCACACCCTCTCCCATCTCATCATAACGGGAAACAAGATAATCTACATCTATGGAAAATAAAATAAAGCCTCGCCATCACTTCCTTGTAAGACAGAAACTCAAAGACTGCATGCAAGGAATGGTTGAAAATGAAAAATATTGACCTTGATGTGCCCATCTTGACCAATCAACAAGTTGTCTGGCTTCAAATCTCTATGAATAACATTTAGAGAATGCAAATACTCCAGAGCAAGAACCTGAGAGAATTAGGATAAACTATATATTACATATATGACAAATCACAAGGGTGGGTCTTCTAATTAGGAACATCTAAGAAAACGAATAATATATTCTTACAATTTCTGCAATATATACACGGGCCATGTCGTCATCTAAACAACCTACATTTCTCAACAGAGAGTAAAGATCTCCACCATTTAAATATTCCATAACAAGATAGAGATTTTCCTTGCAAGTGAAGGAGTAGAAAAACCGGACCTGCTCGGACAGATGACACCTTAGATAAATATTCCACATAGTCCAACTTTGAGAAAGGTTCTATACCAGGATATTTGCTCACCACAAAAGGATTGCGTAATGATATCAGGATGTTGCGCTCAGCCAAAATACTTTCAACTGCATTCTTACGAATCATATCAGCCTTTTTTAGAACCTACGCAATTAGCCAAACATATTAGTAACTTCCACATAAAGTCTGTAGTACATCAATACTTTGGACTACATAAGCAAACCACATGCCGACATACATGCAGTATCAAGGGAAAACTGAGAAGGTAGACAAAACAATAATGGAATGAACCATTTTCAAAACCCATTACAGTGATGATAAACCTAATTTTTATAGAGCTGGGATCCTGTCTTGTGGAAAGCAGCAGCTGGAACTTATTATAACCTGAACCAATTTCTATTGTGATCTGGGACATGCATGGTCAATAAGAAACGAAGAAAAAAAAACTATAGAGATGAGTCAACCATATCATGGTAGTATTATTACTATGAATGCTGACCTTGATGGCAAACAAATCGCCGGTTGCTCTTTTTCTGGCAAGGAAAACGCGGCCATATGCCCCTCTGCTTATTGGTTTGATTATTTCAAAATCCTCAATTGATGTTCTGTCCTTCGAACTTGGATTGATGGGGCTTGCATGCTGACTACGAATGGATTCATCTTCCACTGAACTCTCTTCATCAACCATGCCATTTGATGAGTCTACTTTTTCATCTTCTATCTGCCCACAGAGGTGTACATATTTTTCCCTGAAAATGGCATAAATATGATCATATTAGACAAAGCAAAAGTTCAGAACAAACATAAATGGAATGCTATATCTACAAGACAAGTCCAGAATTTATTAATGCTAAAGAAAACCTGTCAAAATAAAAAGTTCCATTACACAACTACAAGAAACAGTTCATGATAAGTTTCACTCACTGCAATAGTTTCTCTATGCGCCTTCCGAAAGTCTCTACAATAAGGGCATCGACCTTCTTATCCTGGATAACATATCTTAGTTCTTCCAGGCGATCAATCAAATACTCCAACGTACTGTACTCACAGTTGTTTACATTAGCAACAGAACGAACGATGTCAAGTAGCCTGTTTATCTGTCATGCAACTAACAAATGGGAGTCACACCCCAAGAAATGTACCATGGGAATTTAAATGTGTGTTGCTATTTCAACAATATTTTACGAAGATCTCAAGTTAAGAATGGAAACAACGCAAAAAAAACAAACCCCATATAATAACTAATCTAAGACTTCAGATTATTTTCCATGGGAATGAGAAACGCCCTTAATTTGTAAGAAATTTAGGAGCTATCCATCTTCATTATCATTACATCACATCACATAGCCAGTTTTTATTTATTTCCATGTCGTGAAATGGGAATGGAAATGAGGTAATGGGAAGGAGTGGAATGAGCACAAGGGTTATTTTCCCATATCCTCTTATTTACACACAAAACCAACTGAAAGGGAGCCCAAATATATTTGAGAAACTTCTTTTACACCAAAAAAAAACAGTAATAGACTAGACAACTAGAAGCTTTGAGCTGAGGTACACTGATATAGCTGCGGGTAAAAGGTATTGGGTTGCTCAGGAAGAAGCAGGCTTATATATAATTTGCAAAATGAATACCTTAAGAAAAGGCAGCATAAACTCCTTTTCACTTGCATTTAGCTATTTTTATGTTAATGAGAGGTAATGAATAAAATGACAATTTATTAGTACCGTACTGGTTGTAAAATCAAGGCAGCAATTAGTAAGATTATAGACAGATATTCTAAAAATGATGCTGCAACAAACATGCTTCAAACTGAAAGTAAGTAACCAATTAGCTATGGTGAACAAGTACTGTTAGCATATCCCAGAATAGGAGTTGCATGGGATTGTGAATAAGAGAAACAACCATAAGCAGTATAGCAGCAGAAATCAACAATGATTCTCTTGGAACACAATCCAAAATACATTGGAACATACGTGAGTATTAAGACGATTAGATACCTGGTGATAGTCCTCAAGCTCCCATATCATCCTTCGTTCATTTAGAAGTAATTCAATATGCTTAGTTCGTGGTGTTAATAGTGGTGACCTTGGTGTCACACTCCCTGCTGATGAGGCCCTTGCACCAGGCGTGATACTGGAATTTTTTTCATAAGACGCATCAGGTAAGATATTCAGATCATCCATGACAAAAGCATTATCAGGATCAGGATCAGGAACACAATCAAACAAGTCAACCGAGCACCGGTGAGAAAGCATGTTTTGTTTAGGTGACAACTCATTTAACTCTTCATGCATCCGTGATGGAAACACTGTGGAGGACTCAGGACTTCCACATGGAGTACATGTACTTTTTGTAGTCCACGATTCCAGTATCTTCTCCAGAGTTTCTGCAACTCTTTCAAGCCTTTCATTTAAAGTGAAACTTTTTAAGTCACACCTATCAGCAATTGTGCATATTTGAGAGTGCTCCTCCACATGTACAGTTGGTATTTCAACCTCACAAATACGACAAATCATTGAATGCTCATATCCTAAACCCCCAGAAACTTTCTGTAGCCTTGACGAAGCCTCGGGATGTTCAGGATGACCTAATGGAGTGTCCAAATTTTCAATATCATCGTCATCTTTAGTTCTGGGTCCATCTTTACCTTGCAAACGATCTAATTCAGACTTGGGGGATGTATCCACAGCACCAGAGCCTTTTCTGTTCTTGACAGCTGATGGAAGTCTCTTACAAGAGGTCATCTTGAAGCTGCTTGAAGTTGAATTAACACTTTTGGCTGTACCAACCTCCACACTATCAACTAGATCTTGCTCAACAGTCTTGTGATCTTGTTCTTGCCCACATGTAGTCTTCATTTGCCTACCCACTTCACTCTGACCTTGTGAGCAATTAAGGTCACGTCGTTTACTTCCTTTAAGTTGGTGACGATAAACTCCAAGATCACTATGTTTGTGTAGACCTAGAATGTTCTCTTCCTGAAAACCATTTTCTTTCTGGAACTGCACAAGCCGGGTGCATCTTGTCAGGATAAACAGAAGGCGTGTGTGGGCTTGTTTGAGGGTGCCCACAGGTAGCTCTTGGCGCTGGTCATCCAGACCCTGAACAATGGATTCACATTTAACCCAAAACTCAGCAGGTGACATCTTTGAACATTTCTGAGCTATAACCAACAAATCCTCCAGACTATCTTTCCATTCAGGGTGAGTCCTTGAAGAGTTTTGAAGTGTGCCCACCAAATCTTTAGCAAAAACACCCAAGTCGGAATTAACATCTTCCTTCAGCCTATCAAATTTTGCCCTGAGTGTGATCATGATCTCCTGAAATATTCACTCATGTAAACGGCATTGCAATAAATTCAACCGAACAGAAGTATGTGAACTAAAATATTCCAATAGAGAGTGCATCCAACCTCCATATGCCCAAATGCACGAGACTTCCAAACTGGCAAAGGATTAACACCTTTGGAGTTGAGTTCATGAGAGAAACTTTTGATGTAGGCGTTTCTCTTCTTGCGACCACTAGTGAGTCTAAGTATGGCCTGGAAACGAGGAGAATGCAATTCCTTGGCAAAAGCTGCTTGAGTAACCTGCAATAAACATTATTACCATGCATGCTAACAAACTCAGTGACCAACATTTCTCCTACTTGTAGAAATAAATCCAACAACAAAACACACCAAATCCATCAGTAATCAATAACCAAATCATAAAATAATTCACTAACCTCTAAACTTGAATTCAGGGGAGATGGAGACCTTAAGGATTTAGATTGGCTCCATGAAGCCTTTTTCCCTAAACATAAGGTACCATAACTGTAAAAATCACAATAATTCTACCCAAATGTGGCCAAAAAATCAATAATTGAGACTCAGAAACCCAGAAATTCCATGAGAAAATACCTGAGCCCGTGAAATTGGGGAGATTAACGGAGACGCCGCATTTGGTCTTAGCCTCAACCGAACCCTTACTGACAAAACTATTCTCGATATTCGGAGACGAGAGGGACGAAGACGAGGCGAACCGGAGGTGCGAGGAGATGGATCTCGTCTTAATATGACTTAACCCTACAGGAGACACGACGATCGAAGGATCGTCGTCATCTTCTTCTCCGTCTTCGCTGCGGCTGTCCGAGTCATTGCAATCCTCGTCGTCGGTGGTTTCTTCGTCTTCCTCCTCCTCCGCGGCCGCGGCTTCTTTTGTTCCGGCCCGCCGAATCGGAATGGCACGCATCTTTCGGAGCTTGGAGTGCGGCGTGGAGGAGGAGGACGAGGGCACATCCCTTGCGGCGGTAGTGTAAGGGTTTCGTGGAGGAGGATTCGACATAGGTCATGAACGAGAAAATCGAGATGTTAGAGGGAGTGTGTTACAGTGATTGAATGAAGATGGTATGAAATTTTTGTCCAGGGCAGAGAGAACATCGCGGGAAATGGAGGAGGAGGGAGAAGATGATGCGAGCGGGCTTCAAACGGTACCGTTTTCACACACGACAGGTTGATCAAATAAATGGGCCCATTTACCCCACGTCGCCTGTTTCTGGGCCAAGTAAATGGGCCTCTGCTTACACCATGTCGGTTGGTTCTGACAAAATTTCCCTAAAAATACCAAAATATCATCATATGATCTTTATATTTTCAAAACATGCCAATGTTATGCACATTATATACTTCAGACCTAGTGAAAATAATAATTCTCTCCGTCGGCATTGATCGAGCATAAATACATAATGTTGGAATAAAATTTCGATTGTTCGTATTTATTATGTTCAAGTTGTACTTATAAATTATGAGTATAATTTCAATTCTACATTTATTTGATTATTTTTTATGTACTACTTCCATCTAACACTCTTATGACGTTTTTTTATTTTTGTGATTATGTTCGGAGACGAAGGACTACATGTTCCCTTCGCTGGAATAAAATCAGCGTGAAATTATTATTTTGTTGTATTTGCATTTTCTTATTTGATTGTATATTTTTTATGTTTATATTATCAGATATCACTTCCAATTTAAATGAAAATAATTGAAACATAAGTATTTGGGGAAGTTGTGTGGTTGAATTTGATCTCCTTACTATTTGGAATAACATGACTGGCACGTGCCATTGAATATGCAAAACTCGTAAATTACATGACATATGATTACTTTTTTGAAATACATGACATATGATTTAAGTATGTCATGTTTTGATGATATTCAACTATTTGGTTTTGTGGCTTATGTGTTTCATATTGTTGCTTATACTATACTTACTGACATCAGAAATGATCGAAATAGCTATATATACCCAAAACAACTAAAATTTAAAATTTAAAATCACTCCAAAAGATTTTACAAAGCAATTTAAGCACCTGCATATCCTAGATATCCAACTACATTGTGTTTGGATCTCCTGAATGCGACTCTCTCTCACTATAAACAAAAACAAATAATTACAAGGCTAACCAAATAATATAATATAGTAATGATTTTGGAGAATACCTTGTATCCCTTGTTTCTTTCAATCGAACATAACTGTCATCAAACAAGGTCATAATAATAATAATATTAATAATAAGGGATGATTACACGTCCC
>JAYMSU010000408.1:0-14374 GCA_036897765.1 Erodium chrysanthum | reverse complement strand
CCGGTGGCGAAAAATGTCTTCTCCAGTAAAAAAGAAACCATATTGGGGGTAGGAGCTTCACAGAAGATATCAAATCGAAGGTAGCTGAAAGCTACATCCTTCTAAAACCGTCACACTCAAAGAGTTTCATAAAATCGAATCATAGTTTAAAACATGTTCACGAAGTTACCCAAAATGACAATGCATGTTCCATCCAGAGGCATGGTTTTGGGTCAGACTGGCTGGTTTGGAATGTGTTATGTTACTATCAGGTGTAATGAAGGTGGAAAGACTAATTGGTTCAGGTGTCGTTTTCTTCTCCATCAACTTTCTTTCCGATTAGACTAAAACGGTTTGTCGTTTTCTTTTCCACGTACGTCATTGATCCCATCAACGGGCACTAAAGACACGTTATGCACAAAATAGTCAATGTGAACACACCACATATATAAATTACCAAACCATACAACAATCTTAACTATGCACACAAGAGTCATACGTAGTACTTGTCTGGTGTTTTTGTAAGAACTTTCCATATCGGAGACTATGGCCGGAGACGAGTCGACCACCGAGGTGGAGAGAACATTGCAAACGACTCCGACTTGGGCCGTTGCAACAGTTTGCTTCGTCTTGATTGCCATTTCCATCTTTATTGACCATTTGCTACATCTCTTGGGCAAGGTATGTTGGTAGATTTGTTACGAGTCGATAAGTTATGATTTAATTTTACACCTAATTTGATCATTTCATGTTTAGTACTTCAACAAGAGGAGAAAGAAGTCGCTCGTTCAGGCTCTTGACAAGGTGAAATCAGGTTAGTACTGTTGTTAAAGCTTGTTTGTCTGACTGGTCACACACTTGAACTTGAGTCTTTCATACCACATCGACATTATTGCTTATGAACCCAAGTCTTAGTACACATAGCTCGAGATATTCAAGAATCGATAGGAGATTCATGCAAGATAAACATAAAGCAACTCGGGTTTTTTGTGATTTTTGCAGAACTAATGTTGTTGGGTTTCGTGTCATTGTTGTTGACGGTTTTTGAGAAGCCAATAGCCAATATATGCATAAGCGATGCACTTGGCAAAACTTTTCTTCCTTGTGGCAAGATCACTTCAGATGACATTGAAGAAGAGACCACATGTGAAGATGAGGTATTCACTCAAAACCTTAAACTGATAGTTGAAGAATTTATGAACGAATCTCACCGTTAAGCCGTTTCTTGAAATATATATTTTTGTTGTGGACAGGGTATGGTATCATTGTTGTCAAGGGAAGGAGTTCGTGAGCTCCAACATTTGATCTTTGTTCTTGCTTTCTTCCATATTCTCTCTTGTGTTCTCACATTCAGCCTTGGCATGGCTAAGGTAACATTTTGATTTTCACAAATCTTTAAACATGTGTTACACTATATTAGTTGAATCATATAGATCCGATATGATAATAACTCACGTCAATTTATTCTGACAATTACCATATCTCTCGTTAGTCTTTAAACACTTTCCAAGCATCTAATGTATCAATATGTATATTGTTCACGTCTGATCCATGATAAAAATTGAATTCAATTGCCCTCTATCGAGATAACATCTTTGGAAATGACTAAATGGGTTAAACTGAAAATGTCGGTATTTCCAATTGGTTTGGATGCTACACAATTCTCTTTCCTTTCTGATTGTGACCCTTTTTTGCTTTTTAAGAACAATAGCTTTTTGAAAGTTGTATTTCTAAATGTGTAGTGTGAACTCTTAAAAGTATATGACCTCTTTCAATGGGAAAATGAGATTTGTCATAGTTTGACAATAATTTGTGCCAACCATAGTAAATGAATAAGTTGTTTGTACTGATTTCGATAAATAATATGTAGTGTTATAGTTGTATCATAATCATACAACTGAACTCAAACGCATATACATCATTATGCTAAGTTAGATGGATCCACTGACCGCGAGTGGATCATTATAGTTATATGTGAATCTATCTATATATGTAGAATCCGACACCGACCTAATTTTCTTCGATGTCACTGTATTGGATCGCAAGTCAAACAAATTGAGACACGCGGATAATTTGAACATCCTTAATGCTAACATTGTTTCCGACCAAAATTTATTTGATAAACAGAATAATTGTTTGGATTTTTGATCTGATTAAAGTCAAAATAAAACACTTTTTTTTATATTCTGTTTCAGATGAAGAGGTGGGAGGCTTGGGAGGAAGAGACAACAACATTGGACTATCAATTTTCAAATGGTAAATATTTCATAAATAATTGTCCATTTTACACACTTTGTTAGAATACAAAATTTGGGCTTTCGACTATCAGCTTGAGCTTTTAGTTGAGTTCGTTCTTTAACGCACTTAGTCAAGTCTTTGTGAGTGATGTGACTCTATAACAAAAACAAGAATGGTGCAAATATTAGATCCTCGGAGGTTTCAGCTCACCTCTCAAACATCATTCGGGAGGAGACACCTAAAGTCTTGGAGTAAATATCCGATACTCGATTGGCCCGTGAGTACTTAATTCATTTCAACGTTACAAATCAAGTCGAAACAAATCCATAAATAATATTTGATGTGTCTTGCAGGCTAGCTTTGCTCGACAGTTCTATAAATCTGTCTCGAAATCGGATTATTTGACTCTAAGACATGGGTTCATCACGGTAATTTTCAAGTCGATTTTTACTAGGGTACCTCTATGCATGCACTTTTTGTGTGTTTTGCTGATTTCTACTATTGTAGGCACATTTTGCAAAATCAAGCAACTTTGACTTTCAAAAATACATAAAAAGAGCATTGGAAAAGGACTTTGGAGTCGTTGTGGGAATTAGGTGAGTTATAGTTTTGATTTTGTTGATCTCGGTCGTAACATAATATCAAAGTTTGATTGATTTTGATTTTCACGTCCCTCTTAACGGGTTATGGATCATAAGATTCGAACCTCAAATCTCTCGGCCACATTTTAGTGATACATGTATAATTATTTGGTTTTAATTATGACACAAATGGATTAATATACTAATCTTTGTTCTTGGGTTGGTTTTATTTCAGCCTATGGATCTGGATATTCTTGGTCTTCTTCATATTTTTCCATGCACATGGTAATTACAAATATACCCCTCTCACTTCCAATACAGTTATGATATTTTGTTCTTGAGGTTGCTAATTAACCTTAATTAGTAATGCTAATTCTATTCCTTAACCTCTACAGCCTTCCATAATTACTTATGGCTACCCTTCATTCCATTGGTGGTAAGCTAAGTTACCCTTTAATTCTTCTTTTTCACATCCTTGAAATACATCTCATCTTCACAATAAATATGAAAACAATATTTTTCTAATGGTAGAATCCGACCTGATATATTTGACCCGATTCTTATAATTACATGATATAGAGAATAATTTAATTAGTTTCACCCACATGATATAAATCCACGTCAAGTCTGTTTGTTGTCTATATCAGAAGTACGGTCACACAACTCATGTTATGTTTCACATGAAAAATATAAAGACAAATGTCAAGTTCAACCAGCATTGTTAGTTTTAACTACATAGTAAATAAACTATCTCGTGATTTGATTGACGGTGATGGTGTTTGTGTGATTATATCGCTGACAGATGTTACTGCTGATTGGTACAAAGCTGCAAAGGATCATAACAAAAATGTGCTTAGATAGCCATGGCAAGTCTCATGTAGTCAGAGGGACATTGCTTGTAAGGCCAAGCGACCACTTCTTCTGGTTTGGTCGTCCCGCTTTGCTTCTCCACCTCTTGCACTTCATCCTCTTTCAGGTCACTATTCTTCATCTCTTATGTCACGTCGTTTATATATAGAAAAATACGAATAAACGTAAAAAGAAGAAAATAACTCTTAAAATGTAAAAACGACCAAAATGGAACAATGTATCCTGCACATGAGAGTTATAGGTCACGCCAATGATACCTTTCCTCTTTTTATTTGATCACATAACGTCACATCGTCATATACAAAAGTACGAATAAATGTGAAAGGAAGAAAATAACTCTAAAATGGAAAAAAACGACCAAAACGTCTCCAAAATGAAAAAAAAATGTGTCCTACTCATGAGAGTTTCAGGTCGCATCGATTATGGGCTCCTCTTTATATTTGATTGCACAACTTGGGTCTAAGATAAGTGTTTTCTTCTTCTTCATGCAGAACTCGTTTCAACTGGCATTTTTCACATGGACTTGGGTGAGCAACCTTAATTCTGGTTTTTGTTTCTGAATTGTACGATAAAATATGTGTTTTAAATAAGTGTCGAATGTTACTGAAAATGTAGTACAAGTTCGGGTTTCGATCGTGCTTTCATCAAGAAACGGAGGACATAGTCATAAGGTTAGCAATGGGTGTGTTGGTGCAATTCCTTGGTGGTTATGTCACTTTGCCTCTCTATGCTTTGGTCACACAGGTACGTTAATCAAAATATAAATACTTTTTGTTGAAAATATAAGTGAGAATATAAGAGAAAATAGTTATTTATAAAAGTTAAAGTCATGATCAGATATAAGTGGCCCAGTTTTTATACAAAATGTACACTTTTTGTGTATATAATTTATTATTCAGAGAGAAGTTGTTTATGAATTAAGAATTCAAACTTTGTTTCGATTAAGATTTTTTAACTTTATTTTGTTTTAATTTAACCTTTCAGTCATCTAAATTGATATGATTTAGTATGTGAACTGTATGCAATATTTTGAGCAGATGGGCACTTCAATGAGCAAGGCTGTTTTCACTGAAAATGTTGTTAAAGGTCTAAAGACTTGGCGAGCCACGGCCAGGAAGAAGGTAGCTCTTAACAAGAACATGAACTTGGCTCATCCCTCCATTTCGGATGCTCCAATAGAAACTTCCGTTGGGCCTTCGCCTTCTTTTAACACTCTCGACACTTCACTCACTTTAGAATTGGATCCTTCGCGTGGATCTGATGTGACAATTCACGTGATAGACGAAGAAAAAATAGCTAGCGATCAACCCGAGGATTGTCACAACAAGCCAGGGTCATTCGATGGTTTTATGTTGAATGATGTGTGTAACAGTTGAAGGATTGTACTGTTTGTTCCGTAGAAGTGGTGTCCTGATATATAGGTACATTATGTGTGTGTATTTTTTGGAATATGATATAGATCTTATTTGTGATGATTCAAGATTCGATCATTCTTGAATTTGTATTCGACTCACTCACAAGTCACAACAAGGGTATATTAGTTGCAAGAGAAACGTAAGTCACATGACCTGAACACGAGACTATTGATTAAACCAGCAAAAAAAATTAACGTCTCAATTACATGCTCGATAATAAATTAAGCGTATTACATTCCAAAAGGAGTATAAAGAACGTATGCTTTCGAGCCTTTTTATCAACTATTCATTGCAACACGTGACTGAATGAATATTTTCTTTATTAAAATAAAATGGAATGGTTACAAAATCAATATGCAGTTGCAAAAGTTGAACTAACAAAACTTGGGGAGATGGGAATGAAATCATTTTCCTGCAAAATCTTTCTTCTTCTTCACAGTCAAGTCGTGTTGGCTCAAACGCAATAAACAAAACCTCTTGACATGTTATTTTTATTTGTCTTGAGATGATTATTTATGTACCTTCATACCTTGCATCTGCAGAAACACAATGTTCTCAGCTTCAATTCGCACCCCATCTCCAAATGGTGCATACTAATAAAATTAGCTCAGAATTTGTGTAATTCCTGCAAATTCATCATAAAAGCACGACATCAGCCAAATGGTTATGAGTCACTTGATAATTATCATCATATCAAGCCTTGGCTCGGGTTTTTGTTAAGGGACACATTGTATTTGTATACCTTGTTTAATCAAGGAGTGAAGTGTGTGGATCAGACGGGGCATTGACTTTTTTCGAGACCCCAAGTGGTCCTTGCATACTCATCGATTGTGCGGTCACTGCTGAATCTCCCGGAGCCAGCAGTGCTGAGGATGCTCATCTTTGTCCACTTATCTTGATCCACAAAAGCTTTATCAGCAGCAGCCTGCCAAATTTCATCCACCATTACTCATTGCATCATTATATATCAGAGCATGTTTGTTTCTCCATAGGGAGGGAACCTTACTTACCTGTGCCTCTAAGTAGCTTTCGAAATCCGAACCAAGGAGATAGTTATCCTTCACACCCTCTAGGCTGTCGCATAATTTTTGGAAGTAGTCCTTGAACTCGAAATACCCATCACGAACCATCCTATATTTATTATTTACATTTACACACCATGGGAATAGTAATTAAGGGTTTAAAGTATAATTGATGTACAACATGGAATCATAATCTACTAGACGAATCTTTTGATCATGTCCAATATGAATGTCATGTTGATCCTGGATGAGTGGACAATTTGATGTGATTAAAGACATTTTTGACGTGAAGCTTGTTAGGAGAATGTGTGAGTCTGAGTAAACCTACCCCTTATGTATTAGAACAAAAAGTTACCTTACAACTCGTGCAAACTGTAGGGGGGCTTTGTGAGTGCCATTCTCACGCACTTCCTCAACTTCTTCGCGGTTTGTGCCAAAAAGAAACTGTAGCAATTTTTAAAAAAAAAAATCAGAGAGCCAGTTGTTAACTATATCTTCAGCAAAAACATCAAGCATCCCAATAAAAATAGATCTCATTGCATTGTTGATACTCAAAAAGCAATCTAAATTTCTCCAAGGCATGGTTATCTATATATGTTATTAGATATTTTCCGACCAAGAATGGTACTTACCATGTTTTCTTCTCCTATTTCTTCACTAATTTCAATTGTCGATCCATCGGCTGTTGCTAGTAATAAACACCCATTCATCAAAAACTTCATGCTGCCAGTTCCTGATGCTTCATGTCCAGCAACGCTGCATATGAATCGGTAAACAACATAATGTGATAAGTGCAGAGATCTTCAAGAAAGCAAGGATTGGAACATAGATTTACAACCAGACATTTTATATCCAGTCAATTGAGTTCTAATGTTGCAGAAAGCAACAGTTAAAGTAAGATGAGCTAACTTCATTAGTACTATCAAGAATAATTGTAGGAGCGAAAGCATTCAACATATAGAACAATATATCATATGGTATGTCTAAGATCACAGTTAGTTATGAACAATTCAAAGCCTGTGTGTTTTTATGGTTATTCAATTCAAGCAACATAACGGTTTATATCAACAAACTCAACAGACCTAATGTGCTGGGAAAGGTCGGCCCCAGGTATTACCAATTCAGCAACAGAGACATTGTAATCCGGGATGAAAACCTGCAATAGAAGCAAAAACAAATCATGATGATAATAAATAAGCGAAAGCATTCAGCAACATATAGAAAGCTGCTTCCAGTTCCACACTTACTCATGCCTAGGATCTTACTAATGCAAACTAAAAACTGGGAACAGCTCATGCATATTGCATATATAATCCCACAGACATGCAGTTTTGTCTAACCAGTTTCAGAAGATCTCCAACATCGCTGTCATTATTTATTTTTTCAGCTACAGCGTGACAAAGTTTGATTATGTTTTTTGCTGTCTCATAGCCAGGAGCAGCTTTCCCTCCCATTATGCAGACACGTGGTACGACCTTCTTCCTGTCTTTCTCGTCCATATTCTGACACAAAATAGTACAAGCAAGATAAGACTACTGCATAGTTGGGGGGGAAACTCCAAATAAAATGACAGAGCAAATAGTATTTTACATAATTCATGCACAATATCAAAACTTGCTTGTCTAACTGGTCAAGCACTTGAACTTGGATTCCTGTGACCAGGGTCAAGTCCCAAGCAGCAGTACCTCCCCGCCTTTATTATCTCTTTCTCAAGGTGAGAGTCATATATCAATCTTATGTCTATGAGAATCACAAGTTTAGTGCTCTCTTGCTTCTACATAAGCAAGTGAACCCCAAATCTTGATACACATTGTTGACCCCTAAAAAAAATCACGTGGAATACCAGTCTACATCACTGGTACGCATTTAGAAGGAAAAAAAAGGTTCAATACGGACAAGGAATTTAGCTCAGCACCAAAAGAAAACTACATGAAAAATTGTAACAGCCAAACATATGCTAAAATTTTCTAAGACCTAATAGAAACTCTACAACACAACCCAGTATCTGATAAAGCAAAATGCTTTTTGATAAGCTACGGAGTTTTCCTTACAAGTTAGACTGCAGTGGAAAATTACCCTCCTTTTCAGAACTTTGTGAAAATTATGATATCGAATCTCTACCAGAAAAATAAAAATTTACCTTGATGCAATCGTATCTATGGATAATTCCAAGTATATTAAGCAGTTGCCTTTTGTACTCATGTATTCTCTTTATATGCACATCAAACATTGCATCTGGACTAACCTGCAATTCAAATTGGCATGATGTGAACAATCTGGAAGTTTCAATAGCACATAAAACTTTTGCAACCAAAGATCAAAATGGTGAGAAAAAACTTTGTATAGACCTTCACACCACTCATTGCTTCAATGTACTCTGCTAGCCTCATTTTGTTAACCTTCCTGGCCTACAATATTTAAAGTAAATAGTAAATTGATGAACAGGATAAATCATGCATTTTTTTAAGAATATCTGCATGCATGTCAAAGGCAAGCACCATCTTCCACTCCTGTTGCAGAGTAGGATCTTCTGCAAATTCACGCAAACCCGTTAAAAGGTCAACTTCTCGGATCCAAGCTTCTGTTCCAAGCCATTTTGAGATTAGAGCACATAAACCTGGATTGCTCACAACAATCCAGCGACGCTGAAAATGAGAAGTTAGTTAGAAAGCACGTTATACACAATTTGACATCAACCAACTAAATTCCAAGTATCAATACGTGGATCACACAAGAAACAGACCTCAGATACAATAACTGAAGAATATCAGAAGTCGGAACTAAGACAATTGAATCAAACAGAAATGCTGACACCTATTTATATACTAGAAACGTATTCAAAATTTTGACTGCTCTGACTTGCATTCGGTTTGTTGACAATATACAGCATTAGAGTGAAATCATGTTGCTTTAACTCTTAACAGTTGACATAAAATACAAGGACCAGGTGGACCAAGAAAAAAAACTTCACCTTATTATGATACTAAAGCAAAGATATTATGGATCATAGAATAGATATATAAAAAAATGCTAGATGCTTTCTACCTGGGTAACTCCATTTGTCTTGTACTGAAATTTCTCAGGCCAGAGCTCATAGAAGTCCTGCAAAAATACGGTGTCAGCAAACTGGATTAATGATTTAAAACAAATCTTCCAGCTACCAAAAGGCATCAACAATATAAAACAGACAAGGAGCATTGTATAAAAGCAATGTGATCATGTCCAGTTCTTGATCTTGAACAGTTTAGTAGATCTGTACATAGCCCTTACATCAATAGCAAATAGCATGTCAAGTGTCTGTGACTCTACCTACATCTCCATTAATGAACTAGAAACCCAAAAACATTTGCAAAGCTATATGTTTATTTTGATCATAAACAAACAGAAGATGACAATTCAATGAATAAGGGAAAAGAGAAGCAAGTAATACCTTGAACACTTTTGTTTTTACAAGTTCTGAGTGTGCTCTGGACACACTGTTGACAGTATGAGAGCAAACGATGGCAAGGTTGGCCATTCTGATACTCTGCCAAATTAAAAGGCGATTACATCATAAATTAATTATACTGCTGAAATTCAAATTTCAGTGATCAAAAAAGTATTTTCTTCAGTGGACTCAGCTATTGCATATAGTGAATTCAAAAGTTTGTGATACTTTTCTTCAAGATACCTTTGCAGCACCTTCCTCAACAATGGACATCCGTGATAGCCGATCATAATCCAAACCAATCCTCTTTTTCAACTCTTCCATGAAATTATGGTTGATTTCGTATATAATCTGACAGAGAAAAGTATATCCATGTGAAAATATAAAATGGGAAAACTTACATTCAACATATGCACAAACAGATGAAATCAATATGAAGGACATGGCTCGACTGGATACTTATCATACTTTAACTAACCAAAAACTTAGCTTCATTACATAAATGAACAGTAAATCTTGGATTAACCCACATGTTATCCAATGGACTGTTACACTTTCAAATTCTTCAGGACGAAGAGAAGTTAAGCATAACAATAAATAGTACAAAATTGCTTTAGGAACAATAAGTTTTGAAAACTTCTGCTTTAGCCTGTTCTCAAGCTCATTGGGAACAAAAACATGGTGTGGAGTATGAAAATGAAGACGGTTTTCTACCTACTTTTCTGCACATGAAAAATGGAATAAAAATAAACTTCTGAAGTAAATGCCCTTGAAATGTTTTTCTAAACATACTTGTAAATGTCTGGGAAGAAGACTGCCGATAAGGTCAACAGGGATTTTCTCCAATCCGTCAGCTCGTACTGAGTGAGTTGTGAATGAGAAAATTTTGGATGTAATATCCCATGCCCTCTTCCAACCCAAATGCTCTTCATCAACAAGAACTCGCATGGTCTCTGCTATAGTCAGAGATGGGTGAGTATCATTGAGCTGCAGAGCAACCTGAATAAGATATACAAACATAAACTACTCAGAGAGAGAGAGAGTGCATGAAATGTTTTCTGCTGGCAAACAACCTCAGTTCCCTATGTCCAACTATAATGGGGTCATATCCAGCAATACAATATGTTCAATAACTCATTGGTGAATGAGAAAATAATCTACAGAAATCAGAACCTTATTTGGAAACTCATCAAAGTTATCATGAGAATCCCTGAATCTGCGAATGATATCTTGTAATGATGCTGATACAAAGAAATATTGTTGTTTCAATCGCAGTTCCTTTCCCTGATAAACAGAAGTTCAAAGTGATCATCGCGTATATAGTGTGAGATGAGACTGGGGAAACTTCAGCAAAGGAACTAAAATATTAGCGTGTTAAACGATAATTAAGTAGCAATTTGATGTAAATTGGCAGTGCTTAATTAACCAAAGAAGAAATAGATGTACTTGATAGGTACGATCATCAGGGTACAAAATGCTGCTTATAGTTTCAGCATTTTGTCTATTGACAACAGCATTGATATACTCTCCAGTATTGTAGGACTCCTGCAAATAATGCATGGCAGAAAAAAGATAAAAATGGTTAAAATATAGAAGCACAATGCTGTTCCCCTTATCCAGAATAAATAAACAAAATACATAAATAGAGCTCCACAGAAAAAATACCATATCATATAGGTCACTTGGTTTTGCAGCCCAAAGACGGAGATTTATTGTATTCTTTGTTCCATAACCTGGTATAGGATTATCGTAAGCAACAGCTTCAACCTACCAATAAGGAGACAAGCTGTGGTGTAAATGTAAAATATCAACAAAAAAAAGATTATTAAAATTTCCCAAACACAAGGACTACTTGTATTGATGCAATAATGACTATGCGACAGGTTACTATTTTACCATTTCTCCAGGCGTCCAAACTTTTTGTTTCTCTCCATTCACTGTTTCTTCATTAACGGTGCCATAAAACTAAATCCATCAAGAAAATATAAATTAGCAGTATATATCCAAGTTTTAACAACTAATAAGTTGAAGTTATGACAATGTAATGTACAAACATAAGAATGTTACAAACCTTTACTGTATATGTTACATGAATACGCTCAATTTCCCAGGGATTCCCAAAATTTAACCAGTAATCAGGTTGTTCGTGTTGATAACCATCTAAAATGACTTGACGAAATAAGCCGTACTGGTAGCGCAGGCCGTAACTACAAAATCAGAAGTCATTCACCCAAATTCAATTGATGTTGGCCTATGTAAAGCAACCATCCCTACAAGCAAAGACTCAAAAGAATAGGAAAAGTAGAATAAGAAGAACAAGCCAGATGGAACAGATAATATATGGGCATGCTCAAGTCCAAATCAGACAACAAAAATTATGCCAGCATAGCAAGTCCATATCAATTTTTACGAATTCCTCATAACAAAAATAAAGTATGAATCTTTGAAGAAAAGGTTAGTAACATCAATCATATAATGGCATTGGCACTCATAATTCTAGAATAAGACAACCATATCTATCAACACTTGGGATTATCTGAAGCAGTTTGAAAAATTTAGATGTAACAAAAAAGTAGCCAAACATGAAAAACTCATAGTGAGGTCCCCATGACTTTAAAAGTTCACAAATATCATACAAATGGTTAGAAACTTAGGATTATTTCCTATTTCTGTTTCCTAATTTTATTTGTTTCCTATTAGTAAAATATGGATTAACAGGTCCAAACCAATTCTTGAAATAGAAACTGAAACCAATGACATACATTGGATTAAGATAGAATGGTTGAGATTAAATAATGCATTAATGGTATTTTCTTGATTTCGTAAAACTTTGATTTATATCATTTTTAATATAAAAAAACCTGGCCATTGGATAAATAGTTTTCTATGGTCCAGATTAGTTCCTAGTTCACATGAGTGTTCCCCAAGTAATATGTTTCCTCGTTTTTGTTAGTTTTCTATTTAGCTCAGGTCTA
Organism: Erodium chrysanthum; assembly: GCA_036897765.1. Classification (NCBI taxonomy): domain Eukaryota; kingdom Viridiplantae; phylum Streptophyta; class Magnoliopsida; order Geraniales; family Geraniaceae; genus Erodium; species Erodium chrysanthum. The sequence continues at coordinate 1,867 of JAYMSU010000408.1, read as the reverse complement.
TTCATTATATAAAGGGATCTCGGGTTATAATTTATAATCAAGTCCTCAATCAATAATATTTTATATTTTAGAATTCGACATAAATGAACCACGGAGAATTCCTACCCCCAAGCAGGATAGTCCAAAGTTGCCAGAGAATCCATTTGACATGCCGAAAGTCGAGCTAGCCCACCATTACCAAGTGCAGCATCACCTTCCTTGGAGCATTATAAATAATTAGAAACAATGTAGTGACAAAGGATACAAAATAATCTGGTGATGCATCTCAATTTCTACAACAATTGCCTTGTATTATCCCATTTTATTATTCATCTTGCTCTCTTGAATTCTCAAGTTCACACTGAACATCTACATTTGAAGAAAGAGCTGGAGAATTATAGAAGAGAATTAATGGAAAGCTAACCTGCTCTGCCACAACTTCAAAGTCAAAACCAAGTTGGCTTAAAGCCTCGGCATACTGTTTGCGAATACCAAGATTGATAACACTATTTGACAAGGAACGTCCTGGCATTCCAGAAATGAGTTCAAGTGTGAGCACCTCAGAAACAAAAGACTAAAACATTTATCCTCTACATATGAATCAAGGGTAAACCGGCATGAGAATTGTCTGATAAAGTCAAGTAACAAATGTGTGAGAAGGCAAGTACATACATATACGTATATACTGGATTTCAAACAAATTATATACAAGGCAACAAATACAAGATAGAAAAGAAAAGAAAAGAAAATTTACATGGCAGGCAGCAGGATCACCAACCAAATTTTTACAGGAAATGCAAGATGAAGATACATGCGTGGAGGAGACAAGAAAAGAACAATGGACTGAGAAGAATTGGTCTAAAACACTAAGGTAAATGTATTAGTGCTTTAATCACTCATCTGGCTATAGCAAAAATTTATGGGTAATTGAAGCATAACATTTTTATCCAACAAAGAAAATGAATAGCTAAACGAGACATTCATTTTTAGCACAATGAACAATCTAAGACGGCCTTCCTACAAACTAATAATTCATAAGAACCAGTAGTGAAATGTTGCCATATAAAAGAGTGAATACCCATGAGGAACTCCAGAGAAAGGAAGTATAGGCGCTTTGGGTCTTTCCTCTTGAAGTGCACTTGGGTATCATGCCATCGCTCAATCAACCGGTCTCTCACACTATGTGCCAGAGCCTACATAAAATCAAAATCAGATAAGTCTTAGAAATTTCAACTCCCGCCAAAATTCAAAATGTCAGATGTTCACAGCTTCTAAACTGTAGTCAAACACAAAATTTCTGATTGACTTCTTCTTAATAACAAACATTTTCAAATTCCTTGCTGGAACAGGTCAAAATCAACCAGGAATCGATTGAATTTACCTGATAAGCTTCAAAATCATCAAAGCTAAACCTAGACCTGGCGACGGTGAACTCGACGTGATCCAGAATGTTCTTCTGGAGATGAAGAGGATCGTTCCTGGAGAACCCATCCATCAACGTGAGCATCCTCTCGACCTTGACCCTCTGGTCCCCGGACTCAGATCCCAGCAATCCGGGCCTCCGCACAACCACCCCTCTCGTCGTCGGACCCATCCCCTCAGGGGCGGACGATTCGGCCCTCATAGCCTCCAACAACGAACTCCGGATCCTATCCAGATCCTCCTGCGCCTCAATTTTGTTCCCCTTCGAATCAGTCACAAAAAACCTCTTGAGGAAGAAATCGCCCTCCAACTCCACGGTGGCGCCGTCGATTCGAAGGCCTAGAGCCTTCAACACGCGCGTGATGACCTGGAGGCAGCCGATCCGGTTGCGAGCGCGGACGGAGACGGCGGTCGAGGACGAGTCGGGGGGGTTGAGAAACGTCACCGTAGCCCCGGCATCGGGGTC
>JAYMSU010000407.1:0-14376 GCA_036897765.1 Erodium chrysanthum | reverse complement strand
GTGTGGTTACCTAACTCCAACCCGCATGATCTATGGCAGTTTCTCCATCACCATTCACCGATTGTAGCTCTCAAATTTCTCATGAGAAAGTAAAGGGAAAAAACAGTTAGGTATCTAAGACGATAAATCGCGAAATAAAGGAGGAATCAGGAAGGGTACTATTCTGAACGTTGGGTAAGCCACGTAATCTATTAGTGATTCTGCTTTATATAATAATATAGATGGTATATATATACTATCAGAACTTTCATCTAAAAGTTAGTTAGAATTTAGATGTTTTTCCTTTCATCTAAAGTATTTTATCAAAAAAAAATAATAATAATAATAACCAAAACCCGTCTCATCGCTGGACTCAACTTGCATGCCTTACTCTGACTTTGAGTTGAGAAAACCGGATTAGTGGAGTAAAAATCCTCGTCTAGATGGCTGCCTAAGCCGATTTTTTACAACACATCCCCAATTGTCATAACGAAGTCTTGGTTTATTTGGTTATCAAGCTTATCAGCACTAAATAGACAATTTAATTACTCTCCATTTATAGATCTATATTAAAATATTATCTAGGCAGATTTAATATGTAAAATTCTGTATTCGGCTTACCAAAGCATAAAAAAAGACGATAGGATAACAGGAGAGCAGATCAGAACACACATTATACGTACGCTACGCACCTTGCTCGGCTAAGAACAAATGCTGGTGTGACTTCTTCAATCCATCTTAGGCAACCAAAAAATTGATTTATCTATGGCTGGAACTTAAGGGTAATGCTAATAATATCATAACATTACAACCAAAGAAACAAAAACTCATTGGTACTTCTATTTGCTTCTACTTATCTTCAACTTGTCTATCTTCCACCTTAAGAAAAACAACTATGTCGCCATAGCTACTACGTACCTGATGCAATATCCCACAACCCGACATATACACAAAATCATTATCATCCATTGCCGGGGCTTTCTTAAATACAAGAACCTGTTCTCAGCTGCAACTATTCCTCCATTTCAAACCAACTGTTACATTCTATTACCATTGCCATCACAATATGCCAAATAGTATCATTTCCTCAGAGAAATTTTACACACATAATATCGTAATAAACCAAAGCTGGTTGACTTAGTGGTCAAGCACTTGAACTCTGGTCCCAAAAACTAGAGTTCAAGTCCCAACAGCTGTATTATTACCCATCTTTATCTATCCTGCTTTGTTGGGCCTCTCTCTCCCAACCTTTATTGACCTATCTTCCAACTCATGTTGGGTCTCTCTTTCTCTCTCAAAAAGACGGGGTCAGGTGACATTAATGAACCCGAAAACAAAATTATGAGTCAAGTGTGTAGTGCTCCCTTACTTCTTCTATATAAGTAAGGTTGATTGCTATATACAATTGCAGGTATAAAAAATCAGTTGTAACAAATATTGCTCATCGGTGTAAAACCCTTCAACTCTTGGTCACAATAACTTATAAACCATACCTGGACACTCTTCGATGGATGTATGAGCCAATGCAATCTAATCAAAGTTCCACACCTCAATTCATGCTTTATCCACATTCAAGCTGAATGTCCCTTTTTCTTTTTGTATTTCAGACATGACAAAGGAAAATTTGTTTTTGATAGGGAGCTGTCACCATATTAACTATTTTACCAACTCCCCGCCATGTCAAGGAAAATGTGATGCACATGTCTTTAACATAACATAGATTGCACGAGTCAATTATCACTACTCAATTAAATGCTGAAATTTCCAATCAACCTACTACTATCTTTGTAGTTTGGAAAACAAAATAAAACATAAAAGCAAAGAAAATTGATCTTTCAGCAATCATCAACCAAATGAAAGAATATACATTATAGAACCAATACTGATTAAAGAATATCTTCAAGGCAATGCACAACTAGCTATATGACATGAATAACCAACACAGGCATACAACAAACCATAATTGCAACATGTTAGCATATAATTATGGACAAAAAAACCCAGCAGATACTAGATTTGGAATTTTGTGTGCATAAATTTAAATATAAGAGAGCAAACTCATAGAACAAAATTATCTTCAATTTACAGTTGGTGTTTACAAGAAAGAACAAAGATATTCACAATTTGATGTATTGGTGTATAAATTAAAAAGCTATTGCTAAGTATTTTCCAACATTTGTTAGCAACCACATGTAACTAGCTTTACATTGAAACATATTTTATGTCATATAATTACCTCAACATCTTGTATATTTACTTGGCAGTAGTTGTGATCGCTATTCCTTGATGGATGACCAAACTGATATCCGATAAATTGGTAGCATTTCAGCCTTCAGGTTAATAATTTCCCCAAACCTGTAACAATGCAAAATTAGCCCTCCATGATTCGGAAATAAACTCTCCACCAACAAAGTAAAAACCATAATAACTATCTTCAGGTCAGATGATGAAAGCTATTAAAATCAGCATCATTCAGAAGCAAACCATCTTCAGGTCTACGTATAAAATCAATGTAAGAATTCATTGTAATAAAACATTCAATTGATTCTATCTGCAACTGCTAGAAACAAAAATTTCAAACACAACATCCATGCAACAGATTTATCATCACTGTAACAAAACCATTGCCAACATCTAAATACTAACACTATTTACTGAATGATTTTTTCACAACTGAGTGCAGACGTGATCAGACCAATTTCTCAAATGCTTAGATGACAGGGTTATTGGCTAAACAGCAACTACTTTAACCAATAAAGCCTAGTTCAGAAGACCTAAATCATTTCTGTCCTACAAGATAATTATAAATCTTCATATCCATCATTAACATATACAGGATATAGTCTAAAATAACAGACATGTATCAGTATCATGCATTTTACCAACAAAGCCTACTTGGCCAACATTGGTTAAGTGTTTGGTTTCCTTAATCCAAGGCCATGGGTTCAAACATCATAATGGCGGTATTGTTGATAAAAAAATCATGTAGTTTACCATAAGGAATAAGGTTCACAGCTAAGACCAGTGATTAACAGTTCAGTTTTGATGACCGGGGAAACATTGACGACTGATATATACTACTCTCCAGGTTTTCCAAATCCAATAAAAACCAACATCAGTGCAACCAACTGTCACAAAAAATAATGTCAATAACTTATACGCCAATCATAATAATTCATAGCTTAACCTATAGTTTCATTAGAAAGCTAACAAAAAAGCAAGCCCAAATAAATGTCAGTGCAGCAAGAGCCTACTAGCACTTTCAGTGGGGCTGCCTCTCATGATACATTTTGTGGCCACACCACATTACTTCACGCAGAAAGTTCACCTGTCATCAAATACTTGTATAATTCTTATTTTACTATTAAACATCTAAAATACCTCTCCAGCATTATGCTTTGATTCAGTAATAAGGTGTGTTTACTCCCATTGTAAAAGGTTTCCTAAGAGCCCACCTAAGAGCCATGCACGGTGGAAATTATATTTAAGGATAAGATCCTTCCTTATCCACACAGAACTATGTAAACAAAATTTTATACTACTTATGTTTTGTACCCAAAATACTACTTGACTAGACAAGCACCTAATAAGAATGTTATGCTTTGCCATCCCTGACCAAGTTTCTGTTCACAATCCAATAAAGCAAAATATGTACAGTAATAGTCAACTGGACACTCTCATCCCTCACAAAGTTTTGCTTCTCAATTCAACAAAACAAATAGATTTTCAAGGATAACTAAGTGTTTCAAATGCATTGAGCAAAGCAACAAATTTTTATGCAACAAAGTAATTTATGTAAAGACTACAGCTTCATTACCCCACTCAGCTATTAATAACTATAGAAAATTGCTAATGAAGGGATACATAGAGTGTCTTTAACAGTTGAAGCACCCATTAGAGGCAAAAAGCAGGGGAGTAAATGCACAAATACTGGACTTCCACTTAAAATATGCAGTAAATGAAAAACTAGACATTATAATGCCAATGTAATTGAAAAACTAGACATTATAGAGAAAACAATATAATTCCAATGTCAAATTAGGAAATTTTCTAAATTCAGTATCTACAGGAGTTAAGAACAGTGTACTAACCAAGTCAGAAAAATGGGCCTAGACTTGGAAGCAAATGTTCTCAGGATATATGTCAGGAAAAATTACAATATACACAGTTCCGCCAAGGGTCCCAACAAGTTCTCTTCAATACTGCAGCCAATAGTCTGTCCAGAAGCTGCAACTTCATTTGAAGCAAAGTATAATGTAAACGCTGCAACTTCATTTGAAGCAATGTATAATGTAAACTTCCAGACAACCGCTATCAGCGCTGAAACAAAGAAAAACATAGTCATGAGATGCACACAGAGAGCTAAGCATAGCCAGCATTGATTAAACCAATTATAGCCAACAAAAGCTACCTAGATAATTAAATCCTATTTTGTAAGTTGCTCTTAAGCTGGCCTCCAACAATTAAGGGAAGACATGTCCGGTCGGCTGGGAAGAATTTGTAGAACACCTTGACCTGAAGAAAGGCAAAAAAGGGTATACTGGTGAAAATTGGAACTTAGTTGCAAATGAAGTTGGAAGTATAGAAAACTAAGCAAAGGCAGACCCTACAAGAGGAGCACCTTGGATTGGAGCTCCCGGAGGTGTATTATTGGCTGCGGAGTGCTGAACACTCGTATTGTTTAATGTAGGTCTTTCGTTTTGTGGCCGGGAGTAACCTGTCATGGAAAAATTGAATTAACACAACTGTAACTGCAGTGAAGGGTCCTAATAGAAGAATGATTACATATTATGGTGCCCAAAGACAGGGAGTCTACAACAGACAGTAAACAAATCTATATTAAGGGAAAAAGAACTTGCATATTTAAAATGGATATGCAGAAATCATGTAGATATGTCAGCTTGCCATTTAAGCACGTCAGCATGTACCATGAGCTGAAAACTTCTAATAAGATGGATATGCATTCTAGTTTCATGTGCTTCTAGTAGTGAAATATCATTGATGTAATTACAGTTGTGTATCTCAGCATTAGATATGTACGACATACCGTCCTGGACAAAAGAAGAGGCTGGAAATGATTGAGTTCTACTGCCACTCATACTCCATTGTTCATCAGTAACATATAGGTTACGACCATCAGAATGGGGCAGCATGGGGTATGGATGGGAATAAGGATTCTGATTATGCTGCTGAACTGTGGGTTTTGAATATGAGAACAGACTGGACAGAGGTTGAGGCGGGGCAGGATGTGATGGTCTTTGTCCAAAAGGTGTACTATAATATTCGTGAGACCCTGGTGGTCGATATACCAATTGTGGTGAAGACTGTAGTCTTGATTGTGGAGGCAGTAATGACTGGGTTGCTACTGACGGTTGGGGAAACAATAATGCAGGAGGCCCGGAAGGTGGTGGTGGAGGAAGTGGCAATGAAGGAGGTCCAGAAGGTGGTACAGGAGGAGGTGGGAATGATGGAGGAGGTGGTGGCAGTGATGGAGGAGGCCCAGAAGGTTGAGCGGGAGGATCAGGTGGCAGTGATGGAGGTGGAGGTGGTGGGAGTGGCGATGGGGATAGTGGAGGCGGTGGCGGAGGAGGTGAAGAGGGCAATGGTGGAGGAGGAGGAGGGGAATCTAGAGGTAGGGGGGGAGACCCCTCAGGTAGAAGGGGCAAGTACAAAGAATTGTTGGAATCTGATTCGAAGATCTTAACGTGGTCTTGCTGTTGCAAATCCATATGAAAAGAACCAGCTGTGGAAAAAGGTTTTGCATCCTTCAGGTGTCCAGAAGCATCTTCCATTTCAAGCTCACCGTCCACATCTTCTAAGATGCAATGCCGCCTGTCATTTGGGGTGACTGTATATGTTTCGGACTCCCCTACAGAATGGGTAGGTTCCACAAGTGTTGCATCACCACCTTCCTTACATGAACTGCTAGGAAGATCATCTTCTTCATCATCTTCAAATACATGACAGGATAAAAGACCAGGCAACTGAAATGAAGCATTACTGAAACAGACACCAAGAAATATGTCAGAAAGTTTAATCATTTACCAAGGAATACATAGTGATAAAAATGTATTCAAGCAAGTTTGGGTATGATTACAAAATAACCAGCCTGGAATAATATGAGGTTTGAAGAACCAGTATCAATATGTTATGAGAAGTTTGATTATTCTAGAGTGGGATAGAAGAGAAGTATTCAAACCTCCCATATTCGTCAACCATCATGCCTTCCATTTCTCTGATTGGATCATCTACAGCACGCTCAGCTCGGGATGGGCGTTTAAGGAAAAATCCAGCACTCACATCATCATTTGGAACTCCAACATCATCTATGTAGCGCCGCAAAAGAGATTCAGGCAATATCTTCCTCTCAAGCCACAACCGCAAAACCTGTTGCGGAAAAGGAAACATATAAATAAACCACGAGAATAAACTGGAGATGAACAGTTTGATGAAAAGGGAAAATACCTTGCGACACTGGTGACGATTTTCACGAGCGCCAGCACCAGGTGGAGCAGCAGCACCTAGAAGACGAGGTAGTGCAGCTTGAATTGCAGGGATATATGAAGCTCCAGCAATGCCTAAAAACATATAAGGAAACAAATAGTGCATCATAAGTATAGAACGAGATTAGAGAAAGCATGTACCATTCATCACTGTATATCTACCTTTTTGACTATGGGAGCACTGGGTGATGGAATCAACCAGAAATAAAAGGTCCACCTTTCGATGAGAGCTAGGCTCAGTTTCCAATTTCCGTATCAGAAGATCAACAACCTGCAGAATATCAGATTCTTATAATTGGAAGACCCTCTGAAGGGGAGCAATGACCTATAACAATGTAATCTCAACGGCTTCCTGTGTAGAGAGTTTTGGTAGTAACTTGTAAGAATTTTTAGTCCAAGGCAACTTCAATCACGATAACAACTACGGAACTACCCATATTTTATGGGCTTGGTTTCAGGATAAAAAATAATGTGACAACAAAAGAAACTACCAAGCAACTGATCACAACTGAAAAGAACTCAATTAATACAAATTTGGCAGGTCAAGAGGCGATATATGCCACTTCTTAGGCGTAAAGTCGTGAACCAAAAGAACAGGTAGCATGTGTAGAATGATTATATAGCATACCTCATTGGCAATGCCATAATTGGCACAATCAATGGCATGACGAGTTGCACGGCCGATACTTTCTTTAGTCCTTGACAAAATCTCTATCATCCCCTCAAAAGCATCACGAGCAACTCCTGCCTCAGTACCACCACTCAATGATCCCCCGGCAACCCTGTGTCCTGAACTTACTCTTCTCTCCTCAACTTCCTCATGATCCAGTTGGTTCTGGGATGAAGATTGCCAACCATGAGCTGAGGGAGAAGCTGACTTTGTGTGATTATAAGATCCATGTACATCTTCGTGCAGGAAAGGCTGTGGTGCTGAGGATGGACTACGACTTCTCCCATGCAGGTCAGTCGTAGATACGGAGGCTGAAGCAGGATTGTCATGTGGAAGAGCTTGCTTTCTCTTTGCCTGAGCAACAGCAATTAGATCCTTCATGGTCGAAGCAGAATCTGAAATCCTTGAATTAAGCAACGAACTTGAGTTATCTTCTCTGCCAGCTTCTTGTCTGTTATTATTGCAAAAGGTTAAATACAAGCCTAACAATGAATGGAAAAGGATGCAAAAAAAATTGAAGCAGTTACAAGCTATGCGTACCTTTCACTAGGAAGAGAACTATCCTCAAATGCAACTTCACCCACAAGGCCAGAGCCATTCATCCGTGAATTAGACTTTGGCACATTTTTGGATCTTTCTGTTGAAAAGGCTGACTTGTTTCTTTGGAGGGTAACTTGATTCTGGGAAGAGTTAAGACTATCAGAGACTGTACCTGAATCCTTACAAGACCCAGGCTGAACCTTTTTTGGAGTGATAGAAGTGGAAACTTTTGCTGCTGGTTTTGTGATTTTATGCTGCTCTAGTGCCAGTTTGGAAGCAGGAACTGATCGAGGAGAATTTTTAGGCGAACGAATAACTGATTTGGCTTCCTCAGATTGATCTGATACAAACTTTGCATGACTTTGAGGAACATTTGTGGTTATTATCTTCTTAGGCCTCTTCACTACAGCTTGATGGCTAGACAACAAGGTATCATTATGAGATCTGGAAGATGAATCTTTGTGATGTTTATCATACAATGCAGTAGTATCTCTAATACTCTGCTGGGCATCTTGATGATTATCATGCTTCGGCTCAACAGTGTTAGGAACTGATGCAGGTGCAACATTTCGAGCAGATCCTCCATGAACTGGAGTTTTGGTCGTTTCATCACCTTCATCATCATAGAGGCGCACGGCTCTACGTTTCTTGTGTGACTGAATGCTCAAACCTCTATTAGAACTTGGCGCATCAGTCTTAGGAAGAGGTGAAGTCTTTTCAACTTTATCATTGGAAATAGGCATTGAAGAATCACAGACAATGTCCACCGCTTGGCGTTTGTGCTTAGATAAACAGAGAGCAGATTCATCATTAGGAGCTTTCAACGCCATAACCATTTGCCTATTGACTCTTGATGCTGAATGGATTTCTTCTTTGCCTACAGATGTAGATCTTTTGACATCTGAATGTTTAACTGACTTGTCAGCAGTGACATTAGAACTAGGAGAAGCAGTTTTAACACTTCCTGGACGTAACATCTCAGCATCAGCACACTTGGGCTTCTTGGCAGGATGTACAATGTTGTTAGCTCCCAAACTATGCATTCCAAGTTGCCTATCAGAATGCTGGCCCTTGGCTTGCCCCTTAGAACTGGTAATTTCCTTCCTGTCATCCGCTATATTAGCTCTATTTTTGCTTTTAAGCTGGTCTTTTGCCTTTTTGGAAGAGTCTGGAGACAGATTATTTGCACCATGACTTGATGATTTTTTTCTTTTTATTCCATCTTTCAAGTGGTCGCCACATTCAGAGATATCATGAACGCCAACGCTACCCCCATCCTTCACCGATGTGACAACTGTGTTACTAGCCTCGTGTCTTCTCTTATTGCCAGTAATAATTTTCTTAGACTTTTGACCATTTACTAACACCTTTTGTCCACCCTCGGGGTTCATAGCATGATGTGGAACTCTTACAGATGCAGAACCATCTTTGTTACCATTGACCAGATCACTAGTGGAATCATCTTCAGAATCAGATATGCAATTCTTCAGTCTAGAAGTCGGCCCTTTTCTAGAGTTCATCACATTTGAGTGATTGGTACCAATATTGTCCTCATCTTTGTCACTTGAGACATTCTCTCTTTGGTAGGAAGGATTTTCCGGTGTGGATGTCGATGATGCCTCCCTCTTTGGTTGTACCCCATCAGACACCTTATCATTTTTTCCTGAAGATAAGTTCAGGGAGAAACTATCACTTGCATGGCAAGGGGTAGATGGCTTGATATCAGGATTATCAGATTCACCTAGTTTGTTTGAGCAGCGCCCCAATCCAGAGCCAAAATGACCTAAGCCTTCGGTTACTCCTCCATTCTGAGCAACTGTATTTATCCCATCCTTTTTTGATTCAAGATTCATCCCACCAACAGCAGACTCCTTACATCGGATGCCAACTCCCTCAGTGGTATCCTCCTTCAAATCAACAGACTTCATTTGCTGCAACTCTTCAAATGCATCTGAGATTTCTTTCGCAGCTTGGTTAAAGCATTTCATTTGTTTACTTTCACACCTATTTAACAGTTTAGTCTTCAACTCGCTAGTGAATGCTTGAATATCAACTGGTGCAACAAAAGCTCTGTGAAGGTGGAAAACAAACAGGAATGTTAATACTATCACCAATTTTATCAACACAGAATAAGCACAAAACTTCAAGGAATCGTCAAGTAACAAAAATTAGCATACATTATGTACTGAGAAACACTATCCGTTAAACTAAATCAGCAGATATTGCCAACACTGAAGTGCAGCTTTTACAAAAATACCAAAACAGAGACATAGCATTGCCAACACATCAAAAAAATATATATTCACCGCACCCCAAGTATAGGGCAGTTAGCCATACAAAGCCAACTCCTCAGGTTGGTATATGAATGTCATCAACAAAAATAAAATGATTGTACTAGCACAGTAGCATAACTAGAATATATGATAAAATCACTTCTGGCACCCAATATTTAGTTGTAATGGACATCTTTTACACAGACACATAAGCACATGATTGAATGCAAAACAACAACAAAATTAGAAGCCATCATAGCACAGTAAGCAACTAAACATAAATCCCATCTAATGCATCCTCTTTCCATTAGAATCTCCAAAACCATTACAAACCAACCTATAGGAATACCAGGCTGGAACAAGGGATAATTGTCCACTCACCCAGGACCAGAAAGATTCACGTGTTTACCAAGTATAACAAATTTTTAAAGATGCATTTTTATCTCTCTTGTAAAAAATTTGCAAATTTATTTTACTATAAACAGTATGTGAATATCCCAGCTTTAGCCGAGTGGCTAAGGTTCTCGCAGTGCTCTAAAATTAGGGGAAACTTATGGAGTTCTCGGGGAGAACTCGGTGGAAACAAACCACCGAGTTCAATAACTGAAAATCAGAGCGAAAATCAGTCAACTGGGTTAAATTTCTAAACCCTATTAGTTAATCCTCTTAGTGGAACTTGATTCTATAGTTGAACGATCTGTGGCAGCACATGAGTTATTGGGAGGGCTGCCACGAACTATGCAGCCCACAGTATTATACTAATAAAGATATGGCCCTTGATGTAATAAAATGTAGAAAACAAATAAGAATATGATGAGATGAGAAATTTATATTGCCCGCCAAAGTTAATGCTACATGCTCAAACAAACAAGTAGTAATACAATTATAGATACTTACATTTCTTTTGTACCAAAAAACTCGACAAAGTCCTTCTGGGGGTCAGGTAGTTGCTGCCAATCCTCAGGCCTGCTTATCTGAAAATAAAAACCAGAGAGAAACTCTACCTCAATTACAACCCAAACACCCTAGAACCTTACATGCCCACAAGAGTACAACAATAATGTTGGAAACAAAAAGTGGTAATATAGACTTTCAATTCACTGTCGTTGATCACAACACCTTTAAGTTCAACACAATAAATAAGTTGAAATTGTAGCGAACATCAAAGATCTAAGGTTCACATATGCTCAATGTTACATCCCAACACTTGAAACTAAATATCTTATAATTGGACAGGTAAGTTCTCAACAATGTAAAGTGTAGGAGAATGGGAGCAGAACCTACTGTAACCAAAACAACTCCATACAGAACTTAAAAATACTTGTAGAGATTCACATAACAGCTCAACGAAGATAAACCAACTTTATCACACCCATCTAGCTACAAAACAAAGTAAATTGCAAACCCTAATTCCAAACAATACCAATCGACAGATAAAACAGAAGAGCAGCCAAAATCAAAGACGACAAAGAGCATACGGACCTTGGCGGGCCAAAACGGGAAGCCCTTGACCTTAGCTAAGACGAGATCGCCCAAGCTCAAGTCGCTTTTCCCCTTGACTTTGCTAGCTCCCCTTTTACGCCCTGGAGCCATGGCGAGAACGCACGATGCAGAACCCCTAAATCCAGATAATTCAAAAACCCTATGATGATCTATGACCCGGTAGCGTCGGAATCTCGCCGGTCTCGCTTGCCGGTGGCAGTTCCGGCGTCGGAGGTCTTACGGCATCGCCAAAACGCGCGAGAGAGAACGAGAACGATGACTTCGAATTCCGAATTGCGCGAGAAGCGATAGCGATACTGTGTGCGCGAGCGAGAGGAACAAGAGATAGAGAGAGAGTTGATGGCTGAGAGATTGAGAGTAGAGAGAGAGAGAGAGAGAGAGGTGTTGCTTGCTTCGCTTGGGATGTGTTTTGTTTGGTAATTCTCAAGTTTTGGCTTCGGCTGCCTATTTTGGCATAAATGAGTTAGTACCTTACCTTAGTTTCATAGCACGTACATTGTTAATGTCATTTTTATTTTGTGACCTGTTGTTAGTTGGTTAGTTTAATGTCATCTTCATTTTGTGACATTTTGTTATCATCTATTTTCTAGTTGTAAACTAATCGAAACGATTAAATTATCCTCAAACTCGACCTGCTCAAGGAATAACGAGTTAATTGCACGATGAATTAGCTAATTAATTTGTCCACAAATAGTTGATAAAGGACGGAACATGTATGATTTCCAGATTTTTACTCGTAAGAATAATTTCGCCATTTTAAAAATAATGTCTACCTATATATTTTCATTTTCATTTAGTTTCGGTTTGACATTTTAATATCAAGATTAACAGGATCAAAAAAATATATAAATGTCTTACTCCAATGTAACCAAACATTAGACCTCATTGACATCACATTAATAATAGATTAAGTAATAACAATTTGGATGATTAAATTGATAACTGACAAAATTGAATACCAAAATGAATCATATTGCATATACACCAAAGACTAATTAGGAATGAACATAACTCCACTAGATCAAAACGACGAAAAATATGCACTCATCACTATCGGAGTAGACCGCAAAACACATTAACCAAAACTATGCAAAATAAAGAACATATAAAACACATTCACAAAAGAGAACAAAGGCATAAGTGCACATCCAATTAAATATCATCTCATAATGAATCAAACTACATGTCTTCAACATCTCAGAATTGTTCTGTCACTAAAACTCCACCATGAACTAAATAGTAAAGCAAACATAAATGTAACCAGAGTACGATGCAATCAAAACAGAGTTCCCTTGCCCTTCTTGTCTCCACCGATTTCAAAATGCTTGCACCTCTGCAAAACCAACAGCAAACAACAGGCATTAGCAAAGAAATAATATATGATAAGATTGCAAAACAATTGGATGGTTCATGAATTGATGACCTTGATCGGGTGCTGTGACACGTGCTTGCAACTTTGGCATTGTAGCCTCAGCACAATCTTCTTGGTAGTCTTGGCCTGTTTAGTGAAACCACAATGCCATTAGGATCATGTATATACACAGCATCCTTGAAGGTGTTAAAAAATATATTCAAAACTTGTGAATGGAGAAGATGAGTGTACAAAAGCTTCACCTTCTTGTGGAAGACGGGTTTTGTCTGACCACCATAACCAGACTGCTTGCGGTCATAACGTCGCTTCCCTTGTGCAGCGAGGCTGTCCTTTCCTTTCTTGTATTGAGTGACCTTGTGCAGGGTGTGCTTCTTGCATTCCTTGTTTTTGCAGTAGGTCTTCTTTGTTTTGGGAACGTTCACCTACAAGAGTACAAGAAAGCATTTGTGCTCAGCAACAATAATCAGACTAACTTTAACTATAAAAGCATAAATGATCATTTCAATTTCCAACCAAAAATCAATAGTTCGAACTAAAACTATATATCAATGACCTCTAAATTTTGCCTAATCCCGGGCATCATCAGATGGAATAATAAATTCTCAACATCAAAAACTTTGGAACTGGAAAACCAACTCCATATGAACTCTAGTAGCAACACTATCACATAACCAAACTAACCTGAAACCTTAGCAGTTACTGAGCTACTTGAACTATCACTCAAGCCAATAATCAGAACCCAGTTCATAACTTGAATTCTAAGATTATGTATACGATTCCAATACTTCAAAATAATCTATATATTAATGGAACTGGAACTGGAAAATCAATATGAACTCTTACATCAAGACCATCACATACTCAAACTAACCTAGAATCTTAGCAATTAATGAGCTACTTCAGCTCAGCTGACACTCACTTCAACAATCAAAACTCCATTTCATAAATTGATTATAAAATTATGGGCAAGCCTCCAATACTTCAAATCATCTACATATACATCTCCAGTAATTGAAATTAAATACCCAACTCAACAAGAACTGCCTGTTTACTACCATCACAAACACAAAAACCTCTTCGGGTGCTCAATTAAACAAACTGCCAGTCATTTCAAAAATCAAAACACATTTCATATACAGCATTTTAAGATTGTATAACAAGCATCCCAATACTTCAAATAATCTACATGCACAATTGCGAATCTAGGTTGGAGCATCAACACCACTGAAACAAAATCAAGAGCAAATTTCACAGAATCACAGCTAATCGATCTCAGGTATCTGAAACGGCACATTGTTGAATCAAAACCGATCCATTTGATTCTTCTTCATACGAGCAAATCAAACATACAATACATAAATCAATGCGGGAGGAAATGCATATACTGCATAACCGAGTCGAACAAAATGAAATAATACAAATGAACTAGGGTAACGAGCACTCACCATCTTGCTTGAGCTGAGGAAACCAAGAACCCTAAAAGCTGCGAAGGAGAAGAAGAAGATCTACCGCCTGTTCTTCGCTGCTCAATATTAC
>JAYMSU010000406.1:0-14394 GCA_036897765.1 Erodium chrysanthum | reverse complement strand
CACCGCCCATCCGGTGGCCGTCTTTCCCTTGGCGGCTCCTCTGGTGGACCCCGCAATCGGCCCTCCTCCGCTCCCCCGCCCATTGAGGAGACCTTCAGCCTCCTACCCGGCAAGAGCCCTATGGCCTTTGGCATGATAATTAGGCTAGCCCCTGACCTCGTCGATGAGATCAGGCGCGTGGAGTCGCTGGGTGAGACTCCGCGGATCAAATTCGACGCCAATGGGAACTATACCAATGGGAATGTAAGTTTGTTCGCATGATTTGAGCTGGGAATTGATTGGTTTATGAATCTGTTGAGCTATTTTATGGAAATTGATATCGTTTGCACTTACATTTGGTGTTTTTGAGGTCTTCTGTTATTTGGGTAATGCTAATTTTTGTCAAATTTTGTTTCTTTGTGAGGTATAACAGGATGACAGTGAATTAACAATGATAGTGAATTAAGACTATGGTTTTAGCTAATAAGATTCAACAAGGGCTGCTTAAGGAGTTCATTCAAGCATAACTGATCTTATTT
Organism: Erodium chrysanthum; assembly: GCA_036897765.1. Classification (NCBI taxonomy): domain Eukaryota; kingdom Viridiplantae; phylum Streptophyta; class Magnoliopsida; order Geraniales; family Geraniaceae; genus Erodium; species Erodium chrysanthum. The sequence goes on along the minus strand of JAYMSU010000406.1, from coordinate 13,876 downwards.
CCCTACTGTTTCCTTTTAGGATTTCAAGAGGACTGTGTAGAAAGGTTAGCTGTTTATATAATTTGGTTGCCTGTTGTGCATACAGGTTATAGGGCTTTTAATGAATGAGGGTACAATTTATAGTTGGTTTATTAGAAACTAGATGCATCAAGTGAATAACTCCTTGTGTATCCACTAACTTAACCACAAGTTGACGGATTGATTCTTCAATTTGAAAACTAGGAACCAAAGTTTGCAAGAGGTTCTTTTGAACATATATTGACCACATTAGTTGCAGCACATAACATGATACTGTTCCCACCATTAGATTCTAGCATTCAATTCGAAGTGTCTATGAACACAAAGGTCCCGTCCTTGAAGTGCCAAGTAACTTCTAATTGACATTTTATTTAATATCAAAATTTCATATGGATGTAGCTAACTAGTTTTCAAAAATTTATAATATTACATGCTTAATTGGATCAGGTCATAGATGTTGGTGGTAAGGAGTTCAGATTTACATGGTCTCGAGAACCCGCTGATCTCTGTGACATATATGAACAACGTCAAAGTGGCGAAGATGGAAATGGTTTGCTTGTTGAATCTGGATCTACATGGCGCAAGGTGAATGTGCAGCGCATTTTAGACGAGTCAACTACAAACCATGTTAAAATGCGATCAGAGGAAGCTGAATGGAAGCTAAAATCACGCAAGTATGTTCTGCGATGGTTAACAACCATGTCTCTCTCTGTTTTTTGGACCATGTGTGACTTGATGATCATATTCATATTCATATGATTTTTTTCCATCCTCAACTTATGTTTTACTTTGCCTTTTTTTATCTATGTTGTAGCCAAATATGTTTCTCCTTTTGTCAAAAACATGTGCTTTCGTAATTAGTTTTGATGTTAGTCGGCATGTGATGTTGGCCTGCCACTGGATGCAAAATGCTTCTATTAATACTGGTTTATCTTCTCCATCCTCTTTATTGCATTCATTAATATCCCTGCATGAAAAATTATGAACCAATCCCTGTTCACTATAACTACAAGTAACCTCTCTCAATTTAACATCCTTACTGAACATGCATGGGATTTTTAGGATTAGGACAAAAGTGAACTCATGAGTTTGTGTAGTACTTAGTATTATCCTCTTATGGTCATATGTCTCATTGGTCCTTGTTTTCTTCGAGATGGATATAGGAATTTCAAATGGACGAAAGTCGGACACATATGATGGAAACTAGTTTCTTCATGCATTGTAAGTGTATGTGTTATGGAAAGTTACAATCATCGAATCTAGGTTTTCCCTAGCTGGAGTATGTAATACTTTTTTTTAGCGTGAGTCTTATTTTCTGAATTTTTGGAAATTTGCAGAACAAGCATAACTTTTCAGATAATTGATTGGTTTATGAATTTTTTTTTACTAATAGGCTTCAATAGATCTGAACATCGTATGTACCAGCTGGTACGTTTCATAAAAGCAGCATGGTGGGTCTCATTTAAGCTATCTACAGTAGCATAAAAACAAATCAATAAGTCCATGGTTATGCTGCATCATACAATACTCCCGAGGAAAGTTTTGAATTTCATCACTACTTGTTCTGGAACTCATGGTGATTTGATGTAACATATGTCTTATAATTATCTGAACTTACACATGATGATTGTTGGATGGTTGAATTGTTGTCATGACTGTGGAGAATGATAGCTTGAGATGTTTGGTATACTTAATTTCATTGTACTATATTAATTTTTTTTTTCATGGTAACAGAGCTATTATTTTGGATCATGGGAGCCCATCAACAAAGAGTCAGATAAAGGCGCTAGCTGCTGTTGAGAGTAAGTTTTTTTGTTCTAATTTCTTCATTTCCTATTACTGACATGTAAAGAAAGATAGTTCAGTATCTATGGGATGTGGTACATAAGGCCAAAATTATTTATTGGAGGATGAGTTTACCAAGATTCTCATATGAAAATTTCATTCATGAATTTTGATTAATTTGAATAATTGGTTCAGTATTCTTGAAATTTAATGTTTGTGTATATCTTGTATTTATCTTGTTTCCAGCTAACACATGGAGAAAGTTCAACCAAAAGAAAGAGCCTCCCATGAAGAAGCAGAAAGTTGAACCTCCTCTAGGTAATAAGAGTACCCCATATGATTATCAAGTTTTAGCATATATATTGTATCAAAATTTTAAATACTCCTCTAGGTATCTCTATATGTTCTGTGCACCACTTTATTCATCTTACTATAATCATAACAAGTTTTATGGATAATCTCAGTCAGCTACCCCTAAGTATGCACCATTCTCAACTAACTGCCCCTATGTTTTTAACGACCCCTTAAGTTTCTTAGTGTCATGTTATCCCTATTCCATCAACTTTTGAGTGTGGAACGATGAAAATACCCTTATTTTTAAAATTCTTTTCATGAGGGTACTTTTGTCATTTCACACCCAAAATTGACGGAGTTGGGGTAAAATGAGACTAAAAACTTAAGAGGGTTGTCAAAAAAATTTTAAACTTAGGGGTTGTCAAGAACTTATTTTCTGACTTTGGAAATTGAAGATATTTGCAGAACAAGTATGAAGAGACAATTTTTGTATGGAGTTTCTCATTTTCCCTGTGAGGTTGAGATTGAAATTGAGCAAAATAAAAGCAACTGAAGGGAACACATGAAATTGTAGACTTCATTTGCTGACATTACGGTCTTGGAGAAGGCATTAGGCTCTAATTTGATGCAATTTGTGTTTGGGAGTTTTGATACTAAATTGCCTTTAACCTGTTGCTGTAGCGGGCCCACCCAAAACCGTGTTCAAATCTGGATTGGTCTCAACAAGTGTTGCAAAGAGCAGACCTTCAGCTTCACCTCAGCCATCGCCTCCTGAGCAGTTTGGAGCTCCAGCATCTCCATTTGGTACTGCAAAACTCTCCAAGAGTCATTTGAATATAGAAGAGATCATGCCCTCACAGATGACAAATAAAGAAGCTGCTACAGGCTCTGAGAAAGAAACACCAAGCAAGGCACAAGAAACACCTGTCCACAAGGGAAACTTTGGAGCTAAACCAAAGGATTTGCAGAGTTTGTTGATTACTCTACTCACAGAGAACCCTAAGGGGATGAGCTTGAAGGTAAGCATGGTAGTCAAAATGAAACTCTTACATGTTTTGGTTCATTCTCAATCTACTGATTCATATGTGCAAAGCCTTTTTATTTTATCTCCTTAAGGTTTATAAATTTCTTTGTTCTGTCATGTTTCTGAATAATCTTTGACACTAATTCTTGATTTGATTGCACTTTGTTGCCCTCTCCTTCACCCAATAGGCATTGGAGAAAGCTGTTGGAGATACAATTCCCAACTCCGCAAAGAAGATTGAGCCCATCATAAAAAGGGTAATTGGTGGTGTTCCTTGATGAATTTGCCATAAGAATGTTGAGTGATTTTATGACTTATCATTTATTCTTGAATATCAGATTGCAACTTTTCAAGCTCCGGGGAGGTATGTCTTGAAACAAGGGGTTGATGAAAGCTTCAAGAAGCCCTCGTCTGATAGTGGAAGGTACCATCCATTTCTTTTGACAGTAGTGGTTAAGAAACAAGTTTAAAAGCCAGTAAAAAATTGTATTGCTTGGCTTCCTATTGAGCTCATGAGTTAGGAATGTGTTGCTTGGTCTTTGCAGTTCTCCTGAAGACAATTTTCACCGAACACCTGCTCCCGAAGTCAACGAGAAACCTGCTCCTGAAGACAAATATGATCAAACACCTGCTCGAGAAGCAAGCTATGATGGAAAAGTCCCTACTGGTGGATTGGAAGAACATGCACAGTTGAATAAGGTTGGAGGCGAAATAAACACAATAGAACACATTGATACCCAACAACATTCACCCAATCTGGGCGGTGTTAAAAGGGGAAGCTCTAGCAGTGGAAGTGATAGTGACAGTGAAAGCGATAGTAGTGACAGTGGAAGTGATAGCAAAAGCAGAAGTCAGAGCCCGGCGAATAGTGGGAGTAGTAGTGACAGTGAAAGTGATGCTTCTTCGAACAGTAAGGAGGGTTCAGATGAGGATGTGGATATTATGTCAAGTGATGATGACAAGGAACCAAAGCATAAACCACACACTTCTGAACCCAATCCATGGGGTACTCCTGATGGTATTGCTGCCCAAAATGGGCTTGATGAGAAGCAAGATGCTCGGGGACGTGATGCAATTGAGGTTGTTGAGAAAGAGTTATTTGGTGAGGGACATGAAGCTGACATGCCTTCAATTCCTAGTTCGACTCTTCACCGGGGCAGTGGAAAACACTTAGAAGAACCCAAATCCTTGTCACCTGATCGTGATGAATCTCGGGATCGCCAAAATATCATAGAAGGATTGTTTGAAGATGAAGAAAATACTGTTAAGGACAGTTTCAAGCTTGAGAAGTGTGTCGGCTCTGAGAGGGTATCTAAAAGCAAGTCAAGACGGGGTTCTGATTCAAATCACTTTGACCGAAAATCAGAACATGCAAAAAGGTTAAAAGCTGAAAGTCTGGCTCAGCCACCGGAGAGTCCTCACAGCTTGTCTCCTGCTGGGAATACAGAGGTTGGCACACAGAAGGGGTATAATCAAGCCTCTCCAGTGAAATCTAGTTCTGACTTTCACAAGTTAGGTCAAAGATCTATTGATCAAAGTACCCAAGACAAGGTTCATGATTCCAAACATGCCGAGATCTTAGGACGTGGGCGTAAATATTCTGATAAGAACGCTCAGCAAGAAAGTTTGTCTATGATAAAGGATAAAGCATGTAGAGATACTTCAAATGAAGATGGTTATGGAAACGAGAGAAAGCCCACAAGTAATTTTAAGGAAGGTAGTGGAGCAGGCAAATATTTAGTGCCATCAGACTCCCATTATCGAAAACACAACGATGTGGCCGGAAAGTTCAAGGAGTCCGGACAGGCTCCAAACTCACATGTTGGGTCGTCCCCTCTTGCTAATGGAAGGGGAAGTTTTCTCCAAAGAGAACCCTCAGATTTGGAGTTGGGTGAACTTCGTGAATCCATTCCCGAGGAACCACTCCCAAAAAAGCAGTTTGAAAGAAAAGGTTCATTCAAACAATCAGAGAACAGACTTAATGCTTCAGAAAACATGAATTTGGAACCGGTGCGAGGAAAATTTATTGGAAGGGCAACTTTGGAGTCTGGAAAGCCATCCCCACCTGATTACAATTATGGTGTCTGTGGAAGTTTAGAAGGATTAAGTAGAAAGAAGACACCAGAACATGTTGAAGATGCAACAAAGTCTCATCAGCAGGTTGTGCAATCTCAAGGGCGTAATGTTTCAAGAGCAGATCGTGCTGAAATTGGGTCCCAATTTAAACCAACAGATTTTAGTAGTAAATCTAGACAAAATGAGCCCACAGCTGTCCAAGGAATTGGCATGGAGGGATATGGAGAAAGCCATAAGAAAGCACCTGCATGTGCACCACAGCATAATGACATTGGAAGAGTGCCGGCATCCAACTGTCCATACTCTAAATACGAAAAGGATAAGCCAGAGCTTAAGGGAACAATAAAGGATTTCTCTCAGTAAGTGGTCTTTTTAGTACATCACTTTAGACTTTATTGGATGTCATTTACTTTCCATGGACCTTTCCAATGTTTCTTTAGAATCTTTGTCATCTGATTTCTGTATTTCTTGCTTAAATGTTAGGTACAATGAATATGTGCAAGAGTATCGTGAAAAATATGATAGTTATTGCTCATTGAACAAGATCCTTGAGAGTGACAGGTACTACAGCATTCCTTTACTTCATGTTGAAGGTGTATCATGGCTTTTTAATTATTATTTCTTGTATGATGAATTGTTTGTGTGTGTTCATTTAAAGCAATTCAATCCTTCATGAATGTAGGAATGAGTTCCAAAAATTTGGGAAGGACCTGGAATTTGCAAAAGACAGAGATATGGATAGATATCGCAATGTTGTGGCGAAGTTGAAGGAATCTTATCAGCAGTGTGGGGAGGTAATCTTGATCCTTCTTTTCTTATACATTTAAGAAATTGAGAAAATCTTGGCACCATTCTCTTCGTCATATATTTTGGTTAACTCAGTAATTTTTCTTACTAGATAACTAAAGGAATCATTGTATTTCTCCTTGATGTATAAATCTTACTTTGTTTTTTTGGCTATAAGTTTTTACCATGTGCGAAGATTAATAAGTATATTTCCGTGTAAATTGATGTAATTTGTTTGAACTTTTAGGGTAATAAGATATCACAATAGGTGCATGTAAAAAAAACATTTATTAGAAAGCACTATCATTCTTCTCTTGCCCTTGTGAAGAGGTATGAAATAACGTGCACTAACTGAACAAGTAGAAGAAACTTTGAACCAAGTAGTTTCACAACTTCCACTTATATCATCTTTTCTCAACTCCCACAACATCAAATTAGGATTGTTCAAGTTGGGTTTATGCCAGACTGGATCCATGGATATTATTGAATTTTGGCTTGACCAATAATGTTTCTTGCAGAGACATAAAAGGCTGAAGAAAGTATTCGCCGTGCTTCATGAAGAACTAAAGGTAATTAATTCATCTAAAACTTATTAGCTTTTAAAGATTTGAGCCAATCTAAATTCTTAATTGTTTACTGCCCTCAAAAAGAAGTTGTAAAACATTTCTGCATATTCGCTTCTCTCTGCAGCACCTTAAACAGAGGATTAAAGATTTTGCACTTTCACAAACAAAAGATTGAAACATTATGGACCTCCACGGATTGAAAGCCTTGAAATGCTATTGTATATCACATGCTCGTTGACATGGTAGCTCCTCAAAGATTGAAGGGCATTGTAAATGGTTATTTTATCTATGGATAGATATAGGTTTTCTGATTGAGAGGATGTTGTAACATTAATGATTTTGGCCCCAAGTTTTGTAGATTTTTGCTGGGCAATTTTTGTAACAATGATTTGTTACTGGTTAGTAAATAATGCTAATACCAATTTTCAGGTCCCATTGTTTCCGATCACGATTATCTCTGTAAAATCAAGTCATTTTTTTTATCTGACTTGCTGCATATCCTTCTTGACACAAGTCAGTCTTCCCATCTATTGTTTTACTTTTATTCCCAAATAATAACTTAATAACAAGTTCCATCAAAAAAAAAAACTTAATAACAAGTTCATTTTTACTTGACGCTTTGTCTGATCGTGGCTCTGTGATGATAAGGTCGTCAACATTGACTTTTTGTTTGATCGAGTGTACATAGTGTGTTCCAAAGGACTCATTTTGAAAGCAAGAGAGATTAAACTCTTGTCCAAGCTTTCCAATAATTCTCTGTAAAGAAAGGTAGACTATGAGATGTACTTCCCAACCTCTATATGTTGCAATGCAAGCAATAATTTTACAGTCTCCAGCACTTGACCTATGTTCTTAGAGATCAGGGTTCAAATCCCAACAGTGGTATTATTTATCTACGTTTGTCTATCTTCCAACTCATGTTGAACTTCTCCCTAGTTAGAAAAACTAGTCAAACGCAGTTTTGGTCAAACGCAGTTTTGGTCTTTGTTGAGAGTCTCATATCGATAGATGGAGGCGGGTGGTTATATTGAACTCTCTCCCCTAACTTAGGGGAGGGAGGGTTTATATTGAACTCTCCCCTTATTCAAGAGAAGAACCTCTAATCTTTTGTTGATGGGTCTTGCACCCGGCCCACGTGTGTGTGTGCTGCCACTGTATGTATGGGTCGAGTCGGGATGGATCGATCCCACACCAAAAAGTAACCTGGTTAAGTGCGGTGCGGCAGTCTTGTCTTTTTCAACAAAATATTTTGAAAAATTAATTTTAAATGTGTTTTGACTTTTTGTCCTATCACGCTTTGGTCAAAAACGTTTGGATACATGATCACATTTTGTGCATTGATTGAGCCATTTGACTTTTCGTTTAACTTGGATAGTATCTGATTTTACGTTTTTTTTGCTTAGATATTTTTTTAACAGATTTTCTTCTCTCTTTCAATTTTATCCATAAATACAAAACGCTTTCCACGATATTTACACCTCATACTTACAAAAAATATACGCATTTTACCCGCTCTTGTTTTTGGCTATTTTAAGATAGAGTAATTTTGTTCACCATTACAAAAAAAAATGTTAACAGGAAATAGATTTTCACAAGACCTATTTGGAACAATATATATCCTGATTTTACCCTTTCCCATTTACTTCATATTCTATTATTCAAATCCATTACCTACTACCTTAATGTTGGAATATCAAGGCCCTTCATATGCCATTGCTTCAGGCTTGTGATACTAGTTAATTTAGAGTTCGTTTTGGCTAGGACAGAATATGAAATGCATAACAAAAATGTTGATAGTTCTTTCATGTCACATAAGGCTCCAACACAAGTTCAATGTTCCGAAAATTACAACAATGGCATCACCATATTATATTTCAGACAACTCTCATCCATCAAATATCATCAATACATGATTATGTCAAAATTACACGGTAAATTCTGCAGTTCATATTGTGCTTCCTTGACACAAAAACCAGACAGCTTTGTTGTTTCAGGCAGCTCTTCTCGAAGAGTGAGCGGATGTATCAGATTTCTCTGCCAGATAATGCTCGAGCATATCGTCTTCATCATCTGCCAATGCAGCAAATAGAGGGAAAGGTTAGTGAGAGAGTATGATCTCAAATCTCATCAACAATGGCAAAGTATATTGAAAAAGTTTGTGGCATCATCTATGAATTTAGGGAAGAGGGAATTACCTTCAAAATCTTCTTCATCATCAAAATCAATATCTTCGTCATCTTCTTCATCGGATACTTCGGCAACTGCAGCCGAACCTTTCTGTGGGTAGAGGTGAGCATACATATTATGAGCACTTTCCATGAATTAGAGGGACTTGAATGAGTGATGTGAATAATTATTATGGCCCTCTTTCAATATTATGATCCCGTTTAAGACATTGTAAGGTAATGCAGGCTAGTTTTTAGACATTGGTTAAGGCAAAACTCATCAACCAGAAAGGAAGCTGCAGTTTTGAGAAGAACATACCGACTCAAACCACTGTCTTCCAGTGAGCTTCTTTTCCCTGTTTGTTGAGAGTGCAGACTCAGGCATTAACCTGAGAAGTGGGCATGTGGGTCAGTTATAAAGAACAAATCCTCTCCACAAGGTGAAGAGGATCTTCCAAAGAAATCAATATCTTAAACGATTTTCATCTCTTTTGCAAACAAGGAACAAGTCGTTACAAAACTAGTTGGCAATAATAGAACTTACTTGGCTCGCTCCAGTGCTAATTCTGCTTCAAACCTTTCTCTCCATGCTATAAATGTTTCAACAGTGACTGCTTCTCCATGTGGAACAACTACCTGGAAAAGAAGCCACAGCTCAGGAACAAATGGGGTAATATGAGAGACATTATGGGGGGTTTTGACGTATGTTATTTATAGGGAGAATGTCACTTTGCTACACCAAGAATTGAATATTTTTTTAAGATACCCCAAATTCATTTTAGACAAGTTGCCCCATTCCGTTAAAAATTATTTATTTTTTTGAAATTACCCTTAATATAATTTACTGTAGAATGACACTCATTTGAAATTTTAAAAACTAATGAAGGGTATTTTAGTCATGACACAAAAATGAATTTGAGGTATCTAAAAACACTTTCAATTCTGGGTGAAGCAAAGTAAAAATGGTGCCATTCAGAGTGTAGCAAAGTGACTCCCTTATTTATATGATCTTTAGTTTATATTCCGAGGAATATCAAGCTCCACAGCTAGACAACTTGTGCCTACAGATGCATTGTTCCACAAATTCATCACAGTTCACAGAAATTACAAGAACAAGCCAACCTAAGACTTACTGTTCTCTTCATAAAAATAGCAACAGTAAGCATATTTGTTTGTTACAAATGGTTTTGAAATTATGAACTCATTTAACCTCACATATTAAATAGACAAGTTCACCATGTAACAACCGTAATAGCTCTTATTGCGTATAAACATCATATATGAACTAAAAACACAACATAATATTTCACCTCGGTCCATTGTCAAGGAATTGCAACACAATTTGTAAACATGTACTTGGAACATATATTATAACTATATGCTTGAATATAAGGAAGTGTATGACCACAAGGAAGGGCAAATAGACATACTTCATCTTTTGCAGCTTCTTCATCACCATTCTCATTATCAGAGTCCTGACTAAATCTCTCTGACAACCACTCCTTAGCTGATGAAACAAGTGTGTAGACCATAGCCATTCCAAGATTTTCAGATGCCTATGTCATAAGTTAAATATCAAAAAACTGGAAAGCTAGAAAATTTAAGACTGTATTTGTGGGAGTTAATGAATGTCAGTGCCAACTTAATAGTTTCTGGTGAATTAGAAAGAAAGAAAAAACCATTCCTATCAGAAGCATACCTCCTCCAGAAGCTTTTCTTTCAAAATTCTGAGATCTTCTGTATGTATTCCCCGTATACTGGAGACAAACAAAGAGCATGATTACTTGAAGGTTATGAAACAAAAGCTCCTTCAGAAAATTTACATTAAAAGTAATTTAGAGTTTTCTTTATCTACTGAAAATCTGTAATCCAGCTGAACAATATTAACAACAAACTCTTTTGCAACAAGATCTTATCCTTTTTAAAGTCTTATCAAACAAAAACCCCAAACCTAATAGTGGAAAACTTTTTAGCTTATCCTACATCTATAGTGATTAAAATGATTATAGATGTAAGAGACCGAGAGACCTAGCTTACTTGAGAAGAGTAGGGATATTCGGGTGAACTAGGGAATTAGTCTTTTCTTTTAGGGGGTCTTGAAGGCTTAAGTGCCTCGTGTTTTTGTGGTTCTTGCTTTGGTTAATAAAAGTTTTTGCTTGTTCCAAGAAAATATATTAAAAATATTAATAATTAGGTTCAACAAAAAATAAATACTCTGTATAGAGCAATTAAAGAATTAAAGTACAGCTACTGATGTTTAGTGCTAACATGAATGGTTATGCTTGCATCATATTAGAAAAATGTGTTCACAAGTCAAGAACAAGTTCAGAGAGTCAGAATGAGAGGGAAATATCTACTTCAAAGTTTAGGAAATTGGAGGATAATAATAGGGGGCATGGTCCTTTTTTAAAGAAAGAATATACACACTGACCTTCTCACATTCAAGAGCGGTGGCTCATCTGGATATTTTTCTGTATGTGAGAAAATCAAGGCCAGCTCCACTGCAAATGGTTTTGGGCAAATAAAACGAGGTGTTAATATTCCATGATCCTCATCTTGGAAACACGAAAAGCAAGGTTCTCAAAACAGATTAAGTGAACTATTATGACAATCAAAAGAACTGTCATAGATATTAAAACTATTCTGAAAGGAACCAAGTGGTTTTCTAAGTAGCTGCAAATATGGACAGAATGAATAACCTGGAGTTGCTGTTGGCTCATCTGCATCATCATCCTGTTGAACAAAATATAAGTGTTGCATTTGTACCCAAAAAGAATCACACAAAGCTAAAATTCCTAAAAAAAAGCTAAATTTATATCTAACTTATAACACCATAGGTAATAAAGAAACTTCTTCACTTTACCAAATTTAAAATGGACTTCGTATATCATTTCAGTTTTGTATCATGACACTTACTGTATGCTTCCCATGTACAATCTAATTTAAATGCATGACCACAAAGTATGGAGCTGCAACGATGCATTCATATTTAACCAATTAACAAATAAGTAACACCATGATAAGCATTCAAAATGATCATTTGAAACATATAATCTACACAAGCACCATAATCTCAAGCATAAATGCACGAAAAGAGCATGACATTACACATTGTTTAAAAATCACTTACTTAACTGCACATATATGTATAACATCAAGCATATTGTCTATATTATGTACGCTAATTAGAACGTACACACCGTGAAACATGCTAAGAGGAGGAGATTATGGACCTGTGGAGATAATGTTATCTGGAAGCAGCGATTGGAAGTGTTCAACCCGCTCTCACTAGAGTGAATTTCTAGCAAAGACATCAAAGAGAAAAACATCGCTGATTCTTAACTACAGAGAGCGGAAAAAAAAATGATAACAGAAATCACAAATATCAATTCACGTCCAAATGAAAACAACCCAAACCTTTGAACTCATCCATAAGTATGGCTTCCAAAGCCTCAATTTCCATCTCCTGCTCCTGCACATAATCTGCAACCACACCTTTAAGATTGAGAAAAATACTATGCACAGTTCAACAAGATAGCTAAATGATAAAGGCAATTCGAAAAAGAGAAAACTCAATCACTAGCCGAAGTCACTTCACTCAAGACCGACACAGCCGAACCATGGCACTTCAACAGTTCAACTTGAAATACTATTTAGTGCATATACATATAAGCTATCATATGACATCTAATTTCAATTTCGCTGCCTTCTTAACCAATCATCAGTGCCATAACTGGTCTGCTTAACATAGTAACCAAACAATATCCTACCACTCAAATTAACTAAGGTGGCTACCAATAAACATAAAACCTATAGTCATGCTGGACAGAACTAAAAGTTGATAACTTGATCCATAAATTGGACATCTTCAATACAATGATCCATATTTTCAGAAAACCCCATATCCTTAACTCATTAATTAAGTTCAAAGACAACCCAAACAGAACTTAACAAAAAAATCATTACAATCCAGCTTTTGGGTACCTATAATTCCATCGAAGGCAGTTCACTACAACTTCCAGTAAACCAAAACCCACAACAAACCAGAGCCATAAAGCATCTTCCAAAAAAATTACTACAATCAGCCGAAAAACACAGTAAAGACAAGATCATAGCTACAAAAACAACGCATTCAGGACAAGTGATTGGCGAGCCATTCATGATATTCAGATGGCAATTAAACAAACACGCATCAAATATTTGTATTCATACAAACTAGAAAATAAACATGAAAGTTACCAGTCATGGTTGTGAATCCTGCAATATGCTTTCAGATTTGATTCTTTCAGTTTCTCAAAGCAATGTCTTCTTCAGTTCCTGGTCGAGCTCGTGGACGGGAAGGGATGAAATACCTAGAACCCCTCCAAAACGCAGCGTTTTAATGGCCAAAAATTAGGACTGTAGGCCCAATCTTTCACATTTAAAAAAAAAAAGAGTTTTGGATAATTACATGTCTCACGGTGTTTTCGGAACTTTTTTATACTTCATATTGATAATCATGTTTCTTAACACTTCATGCGGTTCAGATAAGATTTAGTTGTACCGTTTCTAACATCGTTAAAAAGGGACAAAATGACTAAAGTACCCCTAAATTGTTTGTGAAATTACATAATTATCTTTAAAATAAATAAAAATAAGCTAACGGCAACACCTTCTTCTTCGTAGAACTGGCATGCATGTCTGGTGTTTGGAGCTCCGACGAATACTTCCGGCTTGTCGTTGCGCATCGTGGAACCGTGCTAGAGGTCGTCATGGGGCTGCCGTTGCGCTTCCGGCCTAGCCTCGTCGTCTTTTTTCTCATTCTCTTTGTCGGACTCGAGTACCACCGGAAATCTCTTTTTGAGATATGCAATCACGGCGATGACGGAACACCAACCGCGCAGATCTGGCTGACCACCGCCCTTCTGTTCTCCGACGATAGAGATCTGTATATGCTCGCTGGCGTCCTCGAGATATTTGCATATACTCACCAATCTGTTGCTGTTAGAGGTCTCGCACTGCTTGAGGCGGTGGGGATGGGATAGCCAGGCTAGAGGTCGTCATAGATTATTTCATTGGGGCTGGATAGAGGTGTGTAAACAACTAGTCGATCGTTTAGTATCGACTTTTATAATCGAATTAAAATTTCGATTATCAAAATATACTAATCGAATCAAAAAAAT
>JAYMSU010000405.1:0-14397 GCA_036897765.1 Erodium chrysanthum | reverse complement strand
CCGACCCTGGCGAGACTCCACAAGTGTTCGTGCCCTGCCTACCAAGGCCCGTCAGTCTTGGCCCCAATGAGACCTCGTTGGCCCACCTTCAATGAAACCCGTAGATGGAAGACAACTTGGGTCACAACCATACCCAAGTTATGCCCCGTCCGAGACCATGTCCTGGAGATTGACCCATTAGACCCGAAGCCCACGCCTTGGAGATTGGCCCATTACACCCGAAGCCCACGCCCCCCAAGAGAAGACCCAAGGGTCTCAATGCCTTGATCGAAACCCTAGTCCAACTACGTGCTTCTAGATAGCAGGTGCGGCTAGGGTTAAGAAGGATTACTTTGGCGGAAAGCTAAGGATCTTTCCTAACAGTAATTGTATTAGGAATTTAGATAAGAATAGAATTAGGAATAGAATTCATCTCCATATATAAAGGGACCTCGTGTAACTGAGAATTCATTCTTCCCTTGACTAATAAAATAACTGTTATTGCTCTAAGTGAGATTTCACGTGTTTGCATACTATCCAGGTCTCCCTTTGACCTAGACGTTCAGAGCAACCCGAAGCGAGTTTCGAACTTCTGATCGTCTTCACCAAAGATCGCCGATTCGACCTTAGGAGCTTGAGCTATCCGCCTCACACGGACCCCGAGCGCCACACGCCCCGAGTTAAGGAGAGAGTTCCTCTCGGGTCGTGAAGTTTGTTTGACGTAGTATATGGGAGCACGAAATATAGTGTAAGAAGGTGATCACGTCGAATAGACGATGGGTTGTCTACCTCTATCATGGGGGAACCATGGCGTCCTGATCAAGACCCTCTAATTCGATCTAAACATCCTGGTCTGAAGTATGGTATGGTGAGGGGTCTCATGGATGACATGGGTAAGGCACATGATCATGAGATCTTGACTGATAGATCGAGACAATGAGCTAGTTGGGTCAAATCAACTTCCCATGCTCATGGTGACGAACTTGTGGTTCTGGGCACGAGGTCACAAGTTAGTTGTCAATCAAATCTCCATACTATCGTCAACGATCAATAATTGAGACTCAAACTCTAAACGAGAAGTCATATAAAAAGAGTATGCTTTGATCTAATGTTGTTGGTTCTTGTCCGACCCTAATTTATCAGGGAGGATTCGAATTCATGGCCTGGTTTTTGCAGTTGCAAAACCAGGGTCCTCGAGCAAGCAAACATACCATCCCTGGTAGCATAATGCTCATGCTTGGAAGAGGCTAACATACGGGAAGACTCAATCGCCGAACTCCATTGATGGATATCCCGAACATGGGTCCACATCGTCGAAGCAGACAGTCATCAAGTGGATTCGTCCGCTAGGAGACATTGTTATGCTCAACGTCTGCGGTGGCAGCAAGGAACGTGGGAGCAAGGGGATCGTTGACTCCTGACATGATTGAGGTCGTCTTTATTCATTCAGGTCTCAGTGTCCGTCGAAGTTAGGTTCAAAGAAAGGGATTATTGAGTCTGATTATCAAATAGTGGTTCGAGCAATGCTTGAACTCTCACCTCTCCTTTCCTCCTTGGACTTCATTGTGGAGGATTCGAATGCTATCCCTTTCCCTTTTGGGTCTATTTATTTTGTTAAGCGGCCTGTTATCTACCAAATGGAAGATGGATGAATATCTATCCAGTCCTTGTGATTGTCAAATGAGAACAAAGCTACAAAATGAATAAATAACACCAATATTATAATTTAGAAATGCCACTGGTGTATAATTGAATCTCTGAGAATTAAAGCCGTGAATAAATTTCAACATTTGCAGGAAAATAAGGTCTCACATTGATTACTTGTTTCTTATTCCCTCTCAAAGTAGAGATCAAACAAAAGTAATCCTGTCCATCAAAATTCCCAGCAACTACTGGATAATGTCTAAATTCCACTTTATGGATTCTGATTTTAATTTTTTTCTACAAAACTTTGTGGCATTTCAATTGCTATATCTGTTTCTAATTCTCTATTTTATGGTCCTATGGCGCTCCTCCATTTGTATTTTTGCTTTCTTCATCCTGAATAACAAAGAGAATAAACCATCAGAATGGGGGAAAGAGTTGCATTGTATTACAAGGAACCAAATGAAACTCTATATAGTATTATTTGTAAGAGCATTGCCTTAAATTTCGATTTTTCATTCAGAGTCACTACAATGCTTCCAAATAAACAAATCATGAAAAAAAAACTCCCCAAGTGAGGTCAAATAATAATACTCATATCGTGTTGAGTGTCTTATGTTCAGTTATTTACAAGTAGCAACAATTACACAGCTTATATAACCCTACAAGTGGCACGAAAATGATGCTCAAGAAAAATCAATGTCCACTATTTTAGCTACCACATTGTAGTTGATTATTGTAGCCAGCCAATGCTGGTTTCAGAGACGAATATGCAACGGTAATGCATGTTATTTAAATAGCTTAACACAATGTTTAACCATAATTTTAATCCATAACATCCATCTATGCTACTTAAATGACTGTAATCACAATTCACATATGTGAACTCCATCCAGTTTCCAATACTATTCCGTGACATACGACTTGAGCAAAAGCTTTAACAAGACCACTAGACCAGTCACTATGAATTACAACCCAATAACAAAATTGTGAAGGCGCCAACTTCAGAACACTCAAACCAAGTGAGATAAATGACTGATATGCATTGAAGATTAACAGTCAAACAAGAAATGACTAACAGTTGGCCGATCAATAATTAAATGCATGTTATATTCAAGTGTTGTTGTCCCTCTCTATAAACGCACTGTGATTGAAGACAAGTGTTGTTCCAGAACTTCATAGAAACCATATAGTTGGCCAGAAAAAAGTTATTAATGGGATCAAATAAATCAAGAGGCCATCGCTAACTTACATATCTGCAGGGAAATTTGTTTGGAGGAGCTAATCAAATGTCATATCTTGCATCAGGCATATTGGCCACTGTGATAGCCCAGTCAGTTACTCTGAAATATAGCAAAAGAAATGTACTGAACTTCTCAGTGAAGATTTTCTTGTATGCAAAACAATCTGGAAGCATCCAAGGTTAGTTCAATTGATTACCATTTGACTAAAATTGTTCATCTTTGCCTTCATCATTGTTAGATAGCAGAGGTTCTGCAACATCTGCCCCTATAAGCTGACTGTCTCCTTGTGACAGGTTCTGCTCAGCTGGACAAAAGATTCCAGACAACAACAAAAATTCTTAATGAAAACTTGCAGGAACGAAAATGTGTGTATGCTTATGCTCATTATTACATATGCAATCAATAAACTCATCAATTCTATTTATACCTTCTTCTCCTCCTCCTTCGTTTTCAATTGGGTAAATTTGTCCAGTATTCTCTTTGACAGGAGTGCTTAACTTGCGCGCCAGGCGTTTAACATGAGTTAAACGCAATTCTTTCAATGGTCTACCTGAATTAGAGTCTCAACACTGTTAATTACTATTTCTGAATAAACAGTAAGCAAAATCTCTTTGTTTTTGTAACTACATCAAGCATAACAAGTTTATAAAATCTTCCATACTTAACAACATTTGAAGTACTAGACTTACAGTTAGTTGGTGCATCTGTCAGTTTGATTGAATCAAGTAGAATTTGGCAATGGTCACTAATAAGCTCACCCACGCGATGATGCAATGACCTTGCAAGATGTTTGACATGATTTAAGCGCACCCTTCTTGGAAAACTGGTCGATCCTTGAGCTAGAGCATCAAATCCTGTCAAAAGCAGTTGTGAAGAAATTGTAATTGTATAACCATGTTTGTGCAAGAAGATCACCGAGCATATTTATGTGTCTGATTTTGAGGACTAATCACAAACCACAAATTCTGAACATGCATAAACAGTTAAACAATAACTTGCCTTCTAAATTTATGCACTCTGCATCCAATTTATCCTTCCCTAGATCAAGTCCTAGACCATTACACTGAACAAGTTGTGAATCACATGATGCTGCCTGATGCTCATCGCCAGTCATCTTGTCATCACTATCCATGATCAATCTTTGATCACTTTGAGAATCCATTGTTGCATTTGCAGCTCTTTGCCTCCTTAGTTGATAGTTTCTGCGGCGTCGAGCAAGATGTCTTTCTCTCTGTTCATGACTCATTGATTCTCTTCTTTGTCTGTCCCGTATACGGCGTCTCTCCCTTTCTTGCTCTCTTTGCAAATTGCGCAACCTTGACCTTTCTGACTCTTCCATAGCCATTCAAACCTGTTTTGCATGCTCAACAAATTAACAATCTTAACCCAACCTTTTAAAGTTGTTCTGCATTTGTACATAAATTGGTTCTAAGTCTTCAAGCAATGGTTCTCTAGTTTGTCATATCAAATACTCCGAGCACACAAACGAATATAGACACTATCAGCAGCTTAAGCAAAATGATACTAGAACAGAAAAGTGCAAGTGCACATTAGTCTTCAAACCTAATCATCACATGTCCTGTACAAGCACACCAACATATTAAGGAGAATTTTCACCAAATACACAAACAAAAGAGTTGAAACAATGAAAGGCATTCATCAAAACATGAGCAAGCAGCTGAATTTCACGCAAATTGCCATAGAACTACTTCAGTAGCTGTTAAATAAATGAAGAACCCAAATTTCTCTAGCTGTATCTCAAGTCCCAAATCAAGTTTTCATGGCCCAGAATCATTATACGCTCACAAAAGAATTATAGTCCAAAACAGCTTGACCCACAAAAGAACAGATACCCCTAATCCCAGAATTCCCATCTCCACCAAAACGATCTGAGGTGACGACCAAAACAGCAATCCCATAGCAGCAATGACGAAGCAGAGAATCAAACAAATCGCTCCAGAAAATGGAATCGAACCGAGGAAATCGAAATCGAAGGACTAAAATCGGATCACTACACTAAACATAGCAGCAACGACGAAGCAGAGCATCAAACAAATCACTCCAAAATCGAATCGAACCGAGCAAATCGAAACCGAAGGACTAAAATCGGATCGCTACACTAAACACAGCAGCAATGACGAAGCAGAGCATCAACAAATCACTCCACAAAATCGAATCGAACCGAGAACATCTACGAATCTCAACAACTCCGACCGATCAAATCTCCAGACACAGAGAGAGAGAGAGAGTTGTTACGTACCTGAGGAAGCAGCGCAGGCGGAGGAGGAAGGAGATAGCGTGCGGATCGCAGCGAAGCTACTTTGACTCCTCACCACGCTCATCGGCTCGGCGACGGCGAAGATCGATCTCTCTTCTTCTTCTTCGATCCCAATCAGAAACGGGAATGGGAAGAGATGATTAGGGCATAAAATTGGTTTTGAGATTATTAGGGCTTAAAACTCAGAAGCCCAAAACAAACTCAGAAGCCCAAAATAAAAATGGTTTTGTAGAGATTCGAACCCAGGTTATTTATCAACTTTAAAAACCTCTTACCATTAGACCAAATATGTTAATATTCAGGGTGTTCCATGAAACACCCTATACCCCTGTGGATCCGCCCCTGACCGTAATGCTTGTAGCAATTATTCTTCGAAGAGTAATTAAGGGTGTGCTTTATATGGTTGTTTGAAGTAATAGTTGGGCCCTCCTAATAGTTTAATCCATCGTATTGAAGTCAGCTTAACAGTGGACTCATCTAATATATTGTAAAGCAATCATGAAAACAAACAAAAGCTGCAACACTGATACTTTTGTTCAGCTTCTTGTAAGGATGAGCAAAAAAATTCCACCCCATCTGAAAAAATCGATCAATTTGAAACCAAAAAAACTAAAACATCGTCAGCTTTTTGTAGACAGAAAACTAATAAAAAAAACCAATAATCTTATTAACCTCATTTGTTTTGAATTCTACTAATTTATTTTAAGTTAAACCTTTTTTTAATGAAGTTCAGTTTTACTTCATTTGCTAGCTTATAACTTGTTTTTTTTTATTGTATTTGTGTTTTTTTTTTTCATAATATGTTTTAAAAATAATAATAAATATTTCGGTTTTTGGGGGGTTTTCTGAAAAAGACTGGCGGTTTTTTTTTTTTCGAATGATTTTTTGTCCGAAAATTGTATTTCAAATTTTAAAACCGACCGTTACTCACCCCTATTTCTTGAGGAACTCAGTAAGACATTTAAGGAACAGTAAGTAGTTGCCTTTTTCTTTGACTCCAGGTGTTGTATTACACTAAGGCAGTGAGACTATCTATTTCTGGTTGGTATGCAAAGGAACCGGAAAATTTCTGGGAAAATCTTATTTCCATATCAGATCGTTTACTAGAAAAAACAGCAAAGTTGTTGATACATAAAATACAGTGTGAAATAAACCAGAGCTCACATATACTGGTGAAATGGTGATGCCTTATAGAAAGTGATGATTAATGCTTATGAACTATTTATCACCGTCATTTGAGCTGAAATTACCCCCAAACAAGACCAAGTTTAACCAAAGGTGTAGGCAATAAATACCCCATAAGCAGCTAGCAGAGATGTAGCTGACAATGACAACTACTAATACACCTTTTGCTCCTCAACTTTATATCCTCATCCTATTCCTGACCCGTGATCCTATATATAATTCTCTTCTCCAGACAACTCTTTATACATATATCTGTTCTCTTGTACACTATCAGTCAACTCCTCAATATGGCTAACTCATTAACTTTCTGTTTCTTCATGTTTTCATTTCTTGCACATAGGGCTGCTGCGAGGCCTCGTGCTTTCTTCGTGTTTGGAGATTCACTTGTTGACAGTGGCAACAACAACTACCTTGCCTCAACTGCCCGTGCAGACTCGCCTCCTTATGGGATTGATTATCCTACACAGCTCCCTACCGGAAGATTCTCTAATGGCTTTAACATACCAGACCTTATCAGTTAACTCTCTCACTCTAATCCCATGCTATGTACTTAACACATTATCTGAGATACATTATGCATTTCCAGGTCAGAAAATAGGCTCAGAATCTGTATTGCCATACTTGAGCCCGGAGTTGACAGGGCAAAAGCTACTTCTAGGTGCCAACTTTGCCTCAGCTGGGGTTGGGATCCTTAATGACACCGGTCTTCAGTTTGTAAGCCAAATCTGTATCTCTCTCTTCTTCTTTTTTGATAAGACAAAGCTGTATCTTAATATTGTTGCATGTTTTGTACCAAGTTATGTGTATAATGATTGAATCCTTGACACATGTTCGTACACATGCAGTTCAGCACTATCAAAATGTACAAGCAGTTGCAATTCTTCCAAGAATACCAGCTTCGAGCTCGAGCTATCATCGGATCTGCAGAGACTAAGAGACTTATAAGTGGAGGGCTAGTCCTCATCACTGTGGGTGGGAATGATTTTGTCAACAACTACTACTTTGCGCCCTATTCTGCAAGGTACCGCCAGTACCCCGATATCTCAAATGCTAAAACAACTCAATTCCAAAATCCGTAGTGATGTCTTCATTGCTGCTAATACAGATAAGATGCATGAAGACTATGTCACTAACCCTCAAGCATATGGTACGTGTGTACATTTATGTTTCAAAAATAATCAACATGATAATAATATGGATTGGATTGGCAGGTTTTATCACATCAAAAATAGCTTGCTGTGGACAAGGACCCTACAATGGTTATGGACTATGCACAGCCTTCTCAAGTTTGTGCCCGGACAGGAACTTGTATGCATTTTGGGATGCATTCCATCCAACAGAGAAGGCGAATAAAATCATAGTTGATGGCATCATGGCTGGCTCTACCGACTACATGTCTCCTATGAATCTCAGCACCATCCTTGCCTTGGATGCCACCACCTCATAGACTCCATAGTTTCATATATAGTCTACAAGGATTGAGCAGTAAATAATTGATATCATTTGTTGTGTGCTTACCTTACATTACAGCTACTAACTGTAATCATGAAATAGCCCCCACTTTGCTTGGTTAGCTTTTGTTGTGATTTTACGATTACAGATAAATAAGGCTTTTAGTAGTTTTTTTTTTTTGATAAGCCAGGTTTATTGAAAAAACTTGTACATCCCAGGAGGATGCCAAGGTACGGGGGGGAGTACTGCGAAGTTATTGCTTGATGTCAAAGACTGAATTGGGTGTGTCCTAGACTCTACTCACCCTTGTAAAACTAGTAGAGTACCTTGAGGCATAAGCTGCCTTTTATTCTTCTTCTTTTTGGGATTGCCTGAAGTAGAAGTAAAGTGCATAGTGCACAAGCCCAATGTAGATGAATATGTTTGCTATGAAGGGAGTAGTAACTCAGTAGAGGAATTGAATTCTACTACTACTCTCAGTGATATAAAGGCACATTTGGATTTGGCTACATAGCTAGAGTTGCAGGTATTTAATATTCAAGTAAAAGAAAAGATTACTTAAGAAAACGAAATTTATAGTCTTTCTCGTTATTTTATTTATAAATTTGGACTCGATTGGTTTACAGTAACTGTCATATAATATTTAAGTTATAACGGAATGAATACACAAGTGTATTGTAGGAGAGGCCAGTTCCGAAGCCGCCATTTCAAAACACTCCCTCTCTGGCTCTTCTGTTATTTTTCTACTGTATTTTCTTTTCTATTTTTTTTAAGAAAAAGCAGAGCATTCTGCTGCAGACGGAGTTTTCCAGTCGCAACAAAAATTAAAGGATATGTATTCCAATTCCAAACCCTAGTTTCTTCAATGAGGTTCGATTCTCCATTTCCCTATATTTTCTTCTCTTCTCTTTGCAAACTCGTCTAATCTGCAATTTTTTCATGGAGCTCCTAATCTTCTGTTTTCCTTTTCTGCTTCTGTTGTTTGTCTGTTTGCAAATGAATCAGCTTTCTGTTCTTCGTATTTGATTCCTTGGAGCTTATTTGACATTGTATTACTGTATATCTCATATGTTTGATTTGCTTCCTGGCTAATTATTCTGAATATGTTTCTGGATAAAATTTCTTGTTTTTGTTAAAATTTGAAACTCTCCTGAATTGTAGATGGTGTTCATAGGAAGCTGAGATAGGACTAGTGAAAAACTCATCTGAAACCACAACAGCTTGAGCATTGATGCCATCAGCATTTGGGGCTGACAACTCATTTTGATGATAGGTGAGGTGTATTAAGCACATTATTATGGTTATCAAGTCTTCTCGTTCTCGATGCTGGCTCTATTTTATTACACTGAAAAGGTGTATTAAGCACATTAATATAAAGTGGCATCTGATTACTCTAGGAAGAGGGGTGGAATAAAAGTTGTAAATTAGTTTAATTTATATTGCTAGAGCAAATTACTTTACTTTTTAAGGAGTGCACTTTTCTTTCAACTATTAAAAACGGCTCTGATTGTAAATTTCTCATATTCCCTGCTTTGCATTACCATCTTAGTTTTGTATTCTTGCCCAAGCCTCCAAATTTGTAATTCCCATATGCTTGATGGATACTCAGTTGTCATCACTCTTTCTTGTTCTTACTGTTCTGTAACCCATAATGGCTGGTAGGTTGTGTCATCATACTGAAATGAGGTAGAATTGTTCAGCTCATCTTGGAAGGGAAGGGATGTTTGGATATTTCATGAGCTATAGGGCTTTTAGGACTGTCTTGGGAGCTACATGGCCATTTCATGTTTAGATGATTCTTTTCAAGATTATTTTGTTAAACACACGCCTTATGGAAGTGTTTAAAGAATGCTTCTATCCTTGTATAGTTTTGTCTATTTTGTTAGCTATCCTGCTAATGGTTCTCCTTCGACACCTTTTCAATGTAGGTCGTATTTTGACACATCAGACCTTTTCCCTCCAACATTTCACTTGCCCTTAAAATGACATCAAGAACCTCGGGGGTATCTAAGTCTCAAAAGTCAAGGAATTATGAAGGGGAGGGACCAAGTTGGATCCTTATTGCAGGTGGTGCTTTGTTAAGTACATTGTCAGTCCACCTTGGTTACAAGCTGAAGCAGGCAGTTGACACAAAGAAACAGAATATGACAAACAGTGCCTTAAGAGGTCTTGTTATGAGCAAGCTTTATGATCAAGGGAATGGAAGTTCTGCTGATAGAAGGAAATCAGGAGGCTGCCACCTGAGATCTAATATGTATTCCTTTGCACAAGATGAAGATAGCTGTTTCAATTGCATTTCAGGTTTTGATCTTTGTTGTTACTCAATCCGTGTAGTACTTATTTCCCTTCTGTTGAATGAAGTGTAAGGACACATTTTATATTTCATATGTTGTGTTTATAGCAGCAAATGGAGGCATGGCTGAGAAAATGCGCCAACATGATGACCAAATCCTTATAGAATCTGATGTGACCCTTCCTCTTGTGACTGTTCCTGCCCCTGATTTTAACAGAGATAATGGACTCATGTGGGCTTCTTCACACGACCGCCTTGAGCTGCCTCCAAAGCCTTTCCATCACTCTAATTGCTCAGATTCACCATGTGTCTCGGAGCCTGGCTCTGACATATTCAGCAAGAGGGAGGTGATACAAAAGTTGAGGCAGCAGTTGAAGAGAAGAGATGATATGATATTGGAGATGCAAGATCAGATTGTGGAGTTGCAAAATTCAGCCAATGCTCAACTGGCTCACTCTGGCCACCTGCAGTCTCAGCTTGAT
The DNA here is from genome assembly GCA_036897765.1 of Erodium chrysanthum. Taxonomy (NCBI): domain Eukaryota; kingdom Viridiplantae; phylum Streptophyta; class Magnoliopsida; order Geraniales; family Geraniaceae; genus Erodium; species Erodium chrysanthum. Next base: position 3,840 of record JAYMSU010000405.1, on the reverse strand, counting down.
GCCACAAATACGGATTTGTTTGATTCAGAGAGAGAAATCCAGAGGCTGAGGAAAGCAATGGCAGATCACTCCGTGGGACATGCAAGCACCAACAACAAGCCTTTGAAAGCGACTGTTTGGGCAAGAAATGGGCATGCTAATGGGTATGTTGATGGGAATAATGATTTTGATTCCCATGAAGAGGGAAAAGGAGATGTGGAGCGGATTGAGATGTTGAAGAGGGAAGTTGGAGAGTTGAAGGAAGTGATAGATGGAAAGGAATATTTGCTGCAGAGCTACAAGGAGCAGAAGGCCGAGCTCTCGATGAAGATCAAGGAGATGCAGCAGAGGTTAGACGCCCAGCTTCCCAACATTTTGTAGGCAGTGTTAGGTTTTGTGCATTCTTTGCTTGTTTAGTTTTCATCCTTGTTATTATTGTTAGCTTGGCTTTATTGAGCATGTGTGGAAGGAAGGGATAAAGAACAGTCTGCCCAAAAGACTTTCTCAAGTATTTTTTCTTGCCATATCAAACTTGATCTCACATCTACATATTCCAGGGTGAAGTGGAGAGCTTGCTCTCAAGCATTTAGCCATCCTACTAATAGTAATTGCATCAACTACGTTTTTTTACACACTTTCATCTCATACACGCGGTGTAGTAAAAATCCCCGTCTAAAGCCGCCTAAGCCCGCCTTGCTTCGTCTAGATCTGTGTAAGTGCCTTACTCACCTGACTTGAGAAAATCCGATCGATGTTATAAAAAATCCCTGTCTAGACGCCGCCTAGGCCCCACCTAAACCGATTTTTACAACAATGGTTCGATACTTGTGGATGAGAAATGCTATTGACCAACAATTTTACAAAAAAATCGGGATAAATTGAGCTAGATACAATTTTAATTCATCCTAAATTGCAATCATGTGGTGTGCAACTGTGCATAGATATGACAGCAGGACAAGTATGAAAATATAAGTATCCAACTCTGCCAAAATAATCAAATCCTAGTAACTAAAGCCAAGACAATGGTGGTTGGCGAAATGTCAACTTGTTTTGTAATCTTCCTACTGGTATATGTAGATAACATTTTGTTTTCTCAATGTGTGACATCAATCACAAAAAAAAAACATTATTGTGTATAAACTCTTTAAGTAGGACATGCGTTGCCTTTCACTTACACGTGTATTGAAATATTCAATCATATACTCAGAAGTTGCGTAGCATTTGAATAATAGAAAACACGCAGATAAATAAAATATTAGGTTGAAGGTCATGAATAATTGTTTGGAAATTGCTGCGAAGAAAAAAAGAAGATATTGAATTCAACTTAATGTTAAGAAATATTGTGAGTGGAAGACTGAATTATTTTGAGACGGAAGTGAGAGTGAAGGGAACTTTCTTGGTCAGACATAATTGGAGTTGATTTAGAAGACCGAGAAAGGGATTTGAAATGTTAAACACTCTGGAAATGGTTGCTTTGAGTTTGCTTGGGTTTAGGATTGTTCTATTTCACTCTTTTTTTGCCAGGACTATGACTTTATTCAAATCACTAGCGTGGAAATGGGCCTGTCGATAGTTGTAGTGTCTTGGTAACAAATGCAAAATTGAATTTCTGACAACAGATACTCATGTCACGGTAATCCTTTTCCTCTTAGGTGCGTGATTGGTATTTGGATTCTTTCCGTGATCTCAGATCTTTCCCCGAGGTTAAAGATTTCAATGACGAAAGGGAATTTACAGAAATGATCAAGGCAATTAAGGTGAGGCACAACAATGTTGTTCCAACAATGGCTTTGGGTGTTCAACAATTAAAGAAAAGTTTGACACAACCCAAGATCTATTATGAGGGCCTTAACGAGATTCAGCAGTTTCTGGATCGCTTTTACATGTCAAGAATTGGAATTCGCATGCTCATTGGTTAGCACAAACCTTATTACTCTACATAAAGTTCTTAGTTGGCCAATTGCATTAGTTTATGTTCTTATATCAGCCTAAATGTCATTGAGACTGAGGATTGAATCTTTTATGTGTCCCTCAAATTTGATGATACTCAGGACAACATGTGGAGTTGCACAATCCAAATCCCCCTCCTCATTGTGTTGGTTATATACATTTGAAAATGTCTCCTATGGAGGTAGCACGAAATGCCAGTGAGGATGCACGTTCTATTTGTATGTGTGAGTATGGCAGTGCCCCAGATGTTAATGTATATGGGGACCCCAACTTCACATTCCCGTAAGCACATCTATCTTATCACCTTCATCTGTGGTTGAAACAAATAAACAACTACTTTCTTTTCCATACAACGTTTATACTGTTTTCTTTTGTAACAGGTACGTCCCTTCACATTTGCATCTTATGGTGTTTGAATTAGTGAAGAACTCCTTGCGCGCAGTCCAAGAGAGGTTTATGGACTCCGATAAAGTTGCACCTCCTATTAGGATAATAGTTGCAGATGGAATAGAGGATGTTACCATTAAGGTACTCTCTCTTTTACTTTTTTTGATAAGCGATATTTGTCCCAAAATTTGGGCTCACTTGCTTATGTAGAAGCAAGGAGTAATAAACTTACGATTCTTATCCATAGGACTATCTATTCAAGGGTTCAAACTCTGGTCCTCCACTGTGTTGGAGGGAGCTCTTAACCACGGGGCCAACTTGAGTTGCTCTCTCTATCTCTCTTTCTTCTACTGAGCATCTCTGTTGCCACAGTTCGTATTTCTGATCCACTGTTTAATCGGTTTCATCTGATTGGCTCATAGGTCTCAGATGAGGGTGGTGGAATACCAAGAAGTGGTCTTCCTAAAATTTTCACATACCTTTACAGCACTGCAAGAAATCCATTGGACGAGGAGACCGATCTTGGAACAACAACTGATGGGATGATAATGGCTGGATATGGTTATGGCCTTCCAATAAGTCGCTTGTATGCCCGGTATTTTGGAGGGGATCTACAAATTATCTCAATGGAAGGCTATGGTGAGTGGGGATTTTCCAAATCTGTTGAAGTTATATTGTTCTTGGCATTTAATATCTTCAAATACCGCATGAATCCTTAACCTCTGACTTTTAAAAGCATCACTACCACAATATTTGGATATGTTATATCCCTACCAGAAACATAACAGATGTGTAGTTTTAATACTGAAGGGAGAACTAAATACAAATATATCTTCTAATGTACTATACGTCACATGGTAGTGAGTCATATATAGCTACTCAGATTTTCTTACGTAATCCAATCTCATGGTCATGGATTTGTTTGTATATACCCAAAATTTCCTCAAACATCTGAATGTTTCTGTTGTGTGTGTGTGTAGGGACTGATGCATATCTCCATTTGTCTCGTTTGGGAGATTCACGAGAACCCCTTCCATGAATGCCCCAGGCTATGAATAATGTATTGAAGTTGTTGTAATCAGTTCATGGGAAATATTATCAAGTTTTACTCAACTGAGTTGACAGTTCTTTTTTCTTGTATATTATGTGTTCTAACTTGTTCATGTGTAAGAGATGATAGTTGATCCATTCCTTCTAGGGGATTGTAGATTTCCTCTTGACAATGTTGATCATGTTTAGCCAAACTGGTTTGTGCTGTAGCACTTCTAGCTTTGCTCTTATGTCAAACTGATTATGTACAGTTCAATTTTCGATGAATCACATTTTTGGCATATAAGAAACGGCTTAGGAAGGTGTGGATGCAGGTGGCCTTGTGGGGCTTTGACATGTGTGGTTGGAGCGGAACCATTAGGTGTTCAGAGGCAGCGCCCCGATCAGGGACACCTTTCTTAGCCAGGTTCAGCATGTTGTGTTCTTTGACTTGGGAGCGAGAGGTCACATGCTGAGCATATTGGATCAGGGACG
>JAYMSU010000404.1:0-14424 GCA_036897765.1 Erodium chrysanthum | reverse complement strand
CTGTTATCTTCCATCCATTTGATTAATTTTTGCAACAAAGCAAATAATTCATGGTGTTTTTTTGTCAAAAAAAGAATAGATGGTATGTTTTTGCCAAAACGTAATAATACATGATATCTTTTTGCTGTTTTCCCTTTTAATTTTGGGGTCCAAAATTTACTTCAAATATTTAAAATAAAATAAAAAAGACCTAATTTATTTGAATCGCATTTTCACCTCACAACTTCTCTCACGCACGTCCGTCCCCTCACCGTCGCCCGCTGCCGTCGCACTCGCCGGTCATCTCTCAGGTCAGTTAGCTTGTTCAAGTCTTGTATGAGTGTTCAAGAACAAACTTACTATTCAAGTTTCTGTACAAACTGTTCTTGTGATACCCATGTTGTAAATTTCAACGGTTCTGCAGTTTTATCTTAGTTCTTGTATGGGTGTCGTGCAAAGTTTGTGCTTTTCATTATATGTTTTGTTTAATTTGGCTTATAGGTTGCCTATGTGGTTGGGTTTAATGTTCACTGTCCAGATACAAATTTGCTCTTGTTCTTTCCATTCTGTCTATGATTTATAGTGGGTAATTGGGTATGATTCATATGCATTAACAGCACATACTGAGGCAAAGGTCTCGGATCCCATTTCATTTCACCTTTCAAAACCTTGATGATAATTGGGCATTTTAGTTCCCTTTTCAACTTTCATAATTAGATGCAGACAGCACTTGTTGTTAGCTTCTGCACAATGTAGCTTTATTTTAATCAGTATCCATGCCTTTTGAATATCATGTTTGATTCCTCTTCCATGAAGTAGGGCATCATTTTAGAAAATGTGATAAACTAGCCTTATGGTTGTGCTGACCACGTTGTGTAATATTTTGGTTCTTACTCTGAAGTTAATGCATGAGAGATGCAGTGTTGTATGAATTTATGCAAATCAGTTTTTAACTCTGCAAACTAAACTAGCTTGATATATACAGATGCAAGTTTCTCTCTATTATCTTATTAGTCTTTGATGATATGTTATTGCTAATGACTGCCTTGACTTCACAACTGTTTGAAGCAGTTAAGCGCCCTCTGGAATGGCAAATAATTCACAATCCTCTGGTGCACAGGTATCAATCTTCTAATGATTCCTTTTTGTTGTTGGCTTTGGTTTAGTCAGAATATAATGTATCTTAGTAAGAAATAAATGTGTGTAAATGCTGCGTGTTGTATTGTGATTACTTTAGTACGACCATTAATTAGTGATAGACTTTACTCTAACCTAAAATCTTAAACTATTAAGTGGTGGGCCCAACAAGTATATCAAGCAGTCTCAACTCTCAACCTCCATACATTTTCAATATGGGATAACTTCAACACTTCCGAGCACATGGTCTCCAGGTGGACCAAGACTTACATGATAGGGGTGGGAACACAAACGACCACAGTAACAGACCAAATATGATTTAATTTTAAGCTTACCACGACTTAAAAGCTTAAACATTGAAGTAGAAAGCCCAACTAGTGGGCCATGCAGTCTCAAACTCCACACACTTCCAGTTTTTATCACTTTAACTGTTAGGTACCTTTTTTGGGGTTGTGGTATCTCTCTTAATCTTAAAAATAGATCACATACATCTTAAATGTGGCCATGTTAAAACTGGGTTACATCTTCTGAATCTTGAGATGAATCATGAATTTTGTTAAAGCAACTTGACATGTGTACTTGTTTCTAATTCTATTTTTTATGCAATGCCATCACATACTTTTTTTTGACCAACTCTGAAACTTTTTATGGCATGTACATGGAAAAGCCTCTTCGGCCTCCTCCAGTTGGATCCTTGGCTCCTCAAAGTTTTGCTCCACCCCTAGCTATGCAGGTATGTCTGTCCTGGTCATGTTCGAATCATAAATATTTTTCAGTAAGAACTCCATGTGCATTCTGTATAACCTTAAACTTCTTCAGTTTCGACCCATGCATCCAACACAACAAGGACAGCAATTTATCTCGGCATCTTCCCAGCAGTTTTGGCCAGTAGGGCAAGGTAATTCTTCATCAATCACGGGATTACCTGCTGGTCAAAACCAGCAGATGCAATACTCCCAATCAGTGCAGCTGCTATCTCCAAGACCTAGCCAGCCAGGCCTTGTTGCACCTTCATCGCAGCAGGCGTTGCCAATGTCATACGTCCAGAACAGCAGGCCTCTTACATCTGGCTCAATGCAGCCTCAACAAGCTGCTCTAACTAATCATATGCCTGGCTTAGGTGGCCCTGGAATGCCTCCCTCTTCATCATACACTGTAAAGTCTCAATAATGTTTCCGTCTTTTTTGTTTTTGTTTTATTGTGTTCTATATTTATTTCATGGGTTGTGCTTCAGTATGGTCAATCTCCTTACGGGCATCCACGGAATAATGTTGGTGCACCATCACAGTTCCAACCAGTGTCTCAAATTCAAGCACCTGTTGTACCTGCGGCCGGACATTCTTTGTTCTCACCCGGAGGACAGAGCTCAGCAGTTGCACCAGTGCAGCAGACTAGTCAGCAGCCTACAGTTAGTTCATCCACAGATCCTGTAAGTACTTAAACTATAATTTACCGTTGTATATGTTAAATTTTGTTCATTTTCTGGTCTTGCAACATTGTTTTCTTTTGAATACTGGATGTGAAGTATGCCAGTGGAGATGGCTTAGATCCCAAATACTTCTGCACTATCTCATGTGTATTAGTATTAGTTAACTTCAGTTTTGCATTAAGGGGGGTGGTGGTTTCTATTCTGTGTTCACTGTCATGGATTCTATTCATTCACTTGATCTCTTTCCATCATCACCAGATTCCTAATTTTATCATTATGAATACCCTAATAACTAGCCTTTTATGTCTTACTCAACAGTCCTCGTCTGATTGGCAAGAGCACAAATCTAGTGATGGGAAAACGTAAGTTCTTGGTGCAGTTTGTAACTTCTCCTGCTTTCATTTTGACTATTTATAAATCCATGACTGCTTATATTTTGAAAACTATTTTATTAGCCTTATCCTTGTGGGTTCTCTTATCCTCAGATATTATTACAACAAGAGAACAAAAGAGTCTAGTTGGGAAAAGCCATTGGAATTGATGACACCGTTGGAGGTGAGTTGTGCTTCTGGCTGATCAATTGTCTTGTAATTTGGATATCATCTTTCATAATCTGTTAACCAGCTTCATTAAATTTTAGATGTACATGTACTTGTATGAGATGTATTCCTGCTAATGGATGCTTCAACTCTGGCTGTGCTTAAATATGCCAGTTTTTTCACGCAACTTCTCTTTTTCTTTGCATGTTTCTCTACTGGTTTGTAAACAAGGTCATGACATATTGCATAAATTTAAATGCTGCTCTGTATGGTCATTGTGAAGGTGGGGTATCACTTACTTTTTACGTTTCACACAACACGTTGGACATTTTCATTTATGTAGGATGATGAGTGATAGGATTTAGCTTGTCAGCGCTGAGAATGAATGGTGACATTTCCTATCTTTCTGTCATGGAGTTTAGGATGCCAGATGTCTACTCTTACAACCTGCTATTTTTGTTTTCTTCTTTGGGATTTAGTTTGCCAATGTTGAGAAGCAATGGTCGTCTCCCTTATCTTTCAGTTGTGGAGTTTTGGATTCACCTGGTTTCTGTTACAATCTGCCTTTTTCTATTCTCTTCTTTAGGATTTTGTTCAAATACTATATTTGTGTTATCAATTTTTATTCTCTTTTTATTATTACTATTTTTTGGGTTGGTAGAATGGAATGTTATATGCTGCCATAGTCATATGTTTCTTGTTACAACATACATTTTTTGGACTTCTTTTGGACCTTTACTTAATCAAGACATATTCTTGATGATGTATCATGCGTGTTCAGTTCACACGGGTACAAAGTGCTGTGGTTTATTCCTAAGTAAAAGCTTTGTCCTTCAGAATTTTCTTTATGGAAATCATGCTGCATGAGAACAGTATGAAATTAGTGAAGCCTTCTCCACTTTTGTATTAATGCTCAGAGTATAATGTGATTTGTTTTACTTGGAATCAGCTCTTTTATTTTCAGCAGGTGGTGAAACATAGACTAATATTGTCTGGGTACATGAGATATATGTTTTAGAATTTAGATTGATAGTCTTTTCAAAATTGTCCCCTTATCATTTGCTTCTATGCATACACATGTCAACTGCATTGATTTGCTTGAAAATGTACACTTCCTACTCTCATGTGCTACAGGAGTTAATTGCTTGCAATTTAATCAACCTGGTTGTCTTATTTTGCCTCTCACCTAAATATTTTTCTGCAACAGAGGGCTGATGCATCAACTGTTTGGAGGGAATGTAAAACCAAAGAGGGTAAAACGTATGTTGCTTATTTTATTGTTCAGATTTATTTTGTCACACTATGTAGATTGTTTTTGTCTGTTCTTAGGGTATCGGTTTTGTCAGTCACTAATTTATAAGATGCTGCAGCTATTATTACAATAAGGATACAAGGGAATCTAAGTGGACAGTACCTGAGGAGCTTAAGGTTTTCCACGCCAACTTGCTTCTTCTTTTTTTTTTTTTTCTGTATGTAGGACCTCTCTTAAAATACTTGTTTCCAGTTGGCTCGTGAACAGGCTCAGATTGTAGCTGGCCAAGGACTGCAATCTAAAGCAGGCGGGGCTTCTCAATCGTCAGATGGTGTAGCTGTTTCAGTTGGGGAAACATCTACTAATGCGGCTGTTGCAGTTAGCACTGGATCTTCTTCAGTGTTTCCTGTGGTTTCTTCAAGTCCAGTTTCTGTTACACCAGTTACTTCTGCTACTCCTCCCACTGTGGTGGTTTCACAAATTCCTGTTGTACATCCTCCCGCAACAAGTACCTCTGGAGTTAATCAGCCCCTGGACACTGGGACTTCTTTGCTTCCTGTAACAGGAAGTACTGGATTTCCTGCTTCAGTGAACAACACTCACACATCGTCTTTGTAAGGATTGGAACTGCTTGTTTGTTTAGACCTTTCCATGCTTCAGAGTTTTGATGTTGTGTATATGAAATGTCAATGATTGCAGGAATAACTTTGACAATCCTGCTTCTCAAGGTGTTGCAAACTCTGTGGATGATGCTTCCATGCAGGATATCGAGGTATGGTTAGTTAATAATGTGATGTATGAATGATTTGCAATAATGCTGCTCTCAACACTCAATTTGACTATCTTTTTTGACGGTACACAAATTTTAAGAACAATTTTGTTTTTGAAACTTGATGAGAACAAAATTAATCTCAAAGAAGTTTTCATTTGTACTTGTTAGCATAGTTTTAAAGATCCCTTGAGACTTAAGCCTCGAGGCATAAGCTTCAAGGGATTTTTAAAACAAAGTCATTTTCTGAAGTTAATCAAATTGCATGGCTCTACCGCCTTTATAAAAATCCCTTGAGGCTTAAGCCTGAGGCGGCTGCCTCAACCGCCTTTTAAACTATGCTTGTTAGTATCAAATTACTTTCTTAATTCGACCCACTCCTTTCCTCTAACCAACCCATTGCTTGTTTGAGTAAAATCGATTCCATGAAAAGTGATCCAGAGGGTTCTCCTCCCTTCTTGGCCAGAGACCACTACGTCAGCTTCTTTATGCAATTTGGGGGCAAAATGCCGTCGTTGAAGATTCTTGTAACTGTCACAACCAAAAACTCCATATCCCCCACCTTTTCTAATCAGTTTCTCATCTCTCCTGCCAAAATCATATTCCATCATGAAAAGGAAAGGCTAGATACGTACCCCTATCTCAACTATCATCACTGTTGCTTCTATTTTCACCTGTCATTGCATCGCACTGATTCTTTAAGCAAAACTCTCATGGCTCAGCAAGCTAAACCATTATACTGACAACTCCCAAAAGGTAAACCAGACCTGGTGGAAGAAACCACATTTGTATCGTCTTTGGCCAGTATTTCAACTGTTAACTTTATCCCCAGTCAACAGTTCTAGATCACCATAGAAACCTCGTCAACGTGCTGGGCCTAGTCCTGCATCCTTTAACTTTGGGGTAATGCCAATGCTCTATGACCGGAGGATCTTTCATTGGTTGAACTGAAGTGATCACTGTGTACTTAGTTAAGCCCTAGATTTTGGGGGTAAAAAGGTGTAACAGATATTTGTTGAACATATATGGTTTTGTGTTATTATTTGAAGGTTATTTCGGGGACTATATAATACATGACTTGCAGAAGTAGAAGATGGACAATATTTTGGGATGTCCATCTTTGGTATGTAGGACAATTAATTTGGAATTGAAGGAATCATACTGTGTTCTTTTGATGGTAGGAATTTATATATGTTCTAGTTCTACTTAGTCCAACTTGTTTTTTTATTTATTGGAGTGAGGTTCCATTCTAGCTGGTAGCCATAGAAATGCTGTCATATCAATTGTCATAAGGGGCTGCGGGCATGAAGTACTTGACCTGTTTATTGTGTCATTGACAGGAAGCAAGGAAAGGAATGGCAAATGCTGGAAAAGTCAATGTAACTCCCACAGAGGAAAAAGAACCTGAAGATGAACCTTTGGTGTATGCCACTAAGCAGGTAATCATCTATAGGTTGGAACTTGGAAACTAACGAGCATCAAAAAATGCTCCATAGCTCTTCTTGAATCAGCAAATGTGCTTGCTGATTCAAAAAATAATTGACCTGTTTATTGTGTCAATGTTTCCGCTTTTCTTCATTTTCTATATTCTCTGTTGTCAGGAGGCAAAAAATGCATTCAAAGCTCTTCTTGAATCAGCAAATGTGCATGCTGATTGGACATGGGAGCAGGTAAGTAATCTCCATAGCTCTTACCTTCCCATCTCATCTTAATTGCTTGTTAGTCATAATATCGTGTAATATCAGGCAATGAGAGAAATAATTACTGACAAAAGATACACTGCGTTGAGGACTCTGGGTGAGCGGAAACAGGCATTCAATGAGGTAATAATTGATTGCTAACACAACTTCAAAATAGGAAAAGAAAAGAAGAGGAGAGAAAAATTGATCTTTTCAGTTAGTAGTTTGTTGTATTTATTGCTTCTGCCGATTTTTCGTCATTACTTGTGTTACAACAATTTTATTAATTGTTCTAACATAAAGTTCATAATATATATTAGTATTTGGGTCAAAGAAGGAAGCAAGAGGCTGAGGAGAGGCGCATGAGGCAGAAAAAAGCACGGGAAGAATTTACAAAGATGTTGGAAGTGAGTTATACACAGTACAGAGTGTTTGTTTTCTTTTCCCTACCTCTCCCTATATATACATATATCTTTCATTGGTATGATGGTCATGTCACATGCTTTTCTCTTTCCAGGAGTCCAGTGAGCTCACATCTTCTGTAAAATGGAGGTACATATTCTTCTCTTTAGTTGATGGTCAGGTGCTAGATCTGTCAGTATTCTAAGTATTTTTGTTGCCTAAACAGTAAAGCTATAAGCATGTTTGAAAATGATGAGCGTTTCAAGGCTGTTGAACGAGCTAGAGACCGCGAGGATCTTTTTGACAACTACATGGTGGAGCTTGAACGAAAGGTAAAGGGATTTCAGTTTCTTCTTAGACATTATCAGTATTCCAACCTGACTATGGAACACACTTTTCGTTTCTTCTCTTTCTTGTGTGAGTCTCAGATCCATATATATAAACAAACAAAACCAGTCAGTGAAAAAGAAGACAAAAAGTGACATGATGTTGTGCACATGAATTTTGTTGAAGTTGTACAGGCAGTACATTACCTTTCTGTATGCTATTGTTTTTTTTGTTTGTTTTCCCCCTTTCAATACATGTTTTGTTGCATCAAATAATGATTCTGTTTCTTTTGCTTTTCTTGATCATTGCTAAAGTAAGTTTTGCTAGATGGCTCATGTAGCTGACCAGAACAATGTTTTGGGGGTTACTTATTCAGCGTATTCATCATTAAACTAAACAGATCGAATGTTTGATGTATGTCTGTATACTTGAATGTAAAAACAAAGCTTTTTATTAGCTCTGGCAGCAACCTTAGAAAAAGCTATCCTCTTTAATGCTCTGGTTAGGAGGTCCATGGCATGGAGTTTATTTGGTCACAAGAAAAGAAAGGCCGTTTGATTTATCTCTTCTGGAATTTTGTCGTGTCTGGCATTATACATGTTTCCCAAAATGACTGAACAAAATTATGCTGTTCAGTTTTGGCTAGTTTCATTTTAGTATTATCGTAAATGTACCTGACTGTGTTCTATAAGAAAACATGTTCAAGCAAATGCTTTGCATGGAATGTGAAGCTATAAAATTTTTAAATTGATTAAATACTTTTTAGATGATAATGTAATGTTAGGAGTTTTTTCTGAAGATTTTGGTATATCTGTCAACATAAGTACAATTTAAGAAAGAAAAAAACTATTGATTTCGCAAGCGCTTAATTGCTTTAACTGGTTTAAATATATCTCGTAGAATCCAGAGAATACCATTATTCCTTCTAGTAGCATAGAAAACACATATAGTCTTCTTTGTTTTCGTTGTTCCCTTTTCCATTCATCTTGCTTTATCGCTTCTTTCTTAACTTTTATCTCATTGTATTTCTTACATCCTTATTTCTTTTTTTGTTTTTATTCTTTTTCACCCATCTCTATTCATATCGTCAACATAGTGCTTCTGTAGAATAGCTATCAGATGCAACCTTCACTTAACGTGCAAACTACGAAGTAGTGTACAGTTCGTTAGAAAGTAGTGCGCAATTTGTTGGATCCTTGCTTTCCAACAAATCGTGTACTACTTTCCAACACATTTGGTCGGCCACAATTTGTTAGTGCACATTTCGTTGGAACCTTTTGCGACCAAGTTGTGAACAAGGTTCCAACAGTACTTTCCAACAAATTGTGTGCTATTTTCCAATAGTTCGTAGTTTGTATTTTAAGAGGGGTTTGCACCTGATACCTTCCCTACTTTTGTATTCTAGAATCTCAAAGATCATAGGTACATTTCAGGTTTTTATTTCAGTATAATTATGCTGCAACTTACCTACCAGAATCTGGATCCCTGATGTCTGAAATGTGGATGCAGGAGAAAGAAAAAGCTGCAGAGGAGCATAGGCGGAATATAGCAGAGTACAGGAAATTTCTGGAGTCCTGTGACTTCATCAAGGTACATTTTCTGAAATAGAAGAAATGTCTTTCTCACTACATGAACTGTCAACAATTTTTATACATGTTTTTTCTTGGCTATTAAAATTTATAAAAAGAAGTGAGACCCGAAGTGGGTTCAGCAAACTTCCAGCCACAAGTGGCCGTACAAGCAAAGGATGAAAAGAACAAACAATTAAAGATCAGACATAGTGACAGGTGAAGAAACAATTTTTATATGTGTTGATCTTGTGTTCTCATTCCCCGTGGATATGCAGGTGAATACTCTGTGGCGCAAGGTTCAAGATCGCTTAGAAGATGATGAAAGATTCTTATGTCTGGAAAAAATTGATCGTTTGATGGTTTTCCAGGTGTTTGGCTAAACTGTTTCTAGCTTATATATACTGTTGTATTAATAATTTTTTTTTTCTGTTAAGTTTTTTTGCTACAATGAGACTATATTCTGATGTTAATTTTGGCAGGACTATATTCGTGATCTGGAAAAAGATGAAGAGGAGCAAAAGAAGATACAGAAGGTAGAATCTATATAAGTTATCATTAGACATCTGCTGGTATATGTTCTCATCATCATGTATTACTGATTCAAGGAACATTTGAGGCGGGTTGAGCGTAAAAACCGTGATGAGTTTCGCAAGCTATTGGAAGAACATGTTGCTTCTGGCACTCTTACGGCTAAAACTCATTGGCGTGATTATTGTTTGAAGGTATTCTTTTTATCAATAATTCTTTGTTGGACAATTGAAGCAGTTAAATCTAGCATAATTCAGTAATTAGGTACGGCATCTTGATCCCTGTCTCTTTTATTGGACTGTAGGTTAAGGATCTGCCTCAGTATCATGCTGTTGCATCAAACACCTCTGGTTCAACGCCTAAAGATTTGTTTGATTATGTCTCCGAGGAACTAGAGAACCAGGTGACTGCCTCATCTTTTATCGTCCCAGTATCTGTCTGAAACAAGTATACAGTAGTTCTGTAGTATATACAAAAAACCGTTACATCTAGTTGATTAAATTCTGTGGTTGTATAGTGGAATTTCCAATTGATGCATACTAGTTTAAAAAGGCGGTTGAGGCTTAAGCCTCGAGGCATAAGCTTCAAGGGATTTTTAAAACAAGAACAGGTATCATCTAAAGGAAACTTTAGAATTCGTTGTTCAAGCCATATATTCTCTTGCCTCAAGGTACGCCTCGAGGCAGCCGCCTCAACCGCCTTTTAAAACTAAATATCCTGGTCGTATCCTAGGGGTCATGTATTTAATCTATCTTGTGAAGTTTTAGGAATTATTTGTTTTATGTTTTCTCCGATTTTTGATTGAAGTTAGGCTCGACTTTGGAAGTCTAGGTTTCCATGTTGCCCAACCTAAAATGAAAAACAAAATGCAATTTCTGGTTTTTCTTAACTTTATTGATGGAATATTTTATCAATAAATGCAAACCTCCTGGACTTTGGCGATCGATTATGCTCTTTAGGAAAGGTCTATGGTTCTCTGTTGGCTGCCAAAACAATCATGATGACAGGTTCAATTGAGGTCATGGTTTGTTTATATGAATTTTTTTTGTCATCTTATTTGAGTACTTGCTAAGGATCCTCACTTTGTTATTTATTTGGTGATTTATAAGATGGTTTTGGATAGTTGACCACTTTATCTGGTGTCATCTTATGTTTTCCTACCACTCTATATGGTGTGAGGTTTGTTTCCTATTCCAAGATGTGAAATGCAAGTATCCATTCCTTGCATAGCCAAAATTATTTAGGTTGGTTATTGATGTTTGTTCTTTGGGATGATGGACTAAAGTTACTCTAGGTTATTTATGCTGAATTTTCTACTAATTTTGAAGTGATGGTTTGAAGCTTGTATAACCACACATGTTAGTGTTAGTATGGATTACTTTTGCATTATGATGTGCATTTCATTTTAATGTTTGTCTTAATTTGTTGCTCATAATACTTAAAAAACTCGGAAGCCAATTGTCCAAGACATTTACTTTGTTCTTTGTATTCAACAGTACCATGAAGACAAATCCCGTGTAAAAAATGCGATGAAGCCAGACAATGTAAGATGGATGCTCATGTTTATAACCATGCTGTTGGCTCATCCCACATGCATGTCTAACGTTTAACTTACTTGCCCTCCCTAGATTATTGTTACATCAACATATTCATTTGAAGACTTTAAGGAAGCTGTTGTAGAGAATGTTGGCTCCCCAACAATATCTGATATCAACTTAAAGGTAGATCCTCTTAATCTGAAGATAAGTTTTTCTCTGTTTTCAGCAATCAACATTTTATAAACTTGCCTAGTTTGGTTGTAAAGTTTTTAATTGGAGCTTATATTTGTTTTTCACGCGCATATCGGCCTTTTAGATGGATTGTCTCTCTTCAACCTTTTTCTATGTGCTTTTTAATTTTGTTTTATTTGTTGTCTCATCTTGGTTAAACAATGTTTAAGATTCATTGTTGTTAGTTCTATTAACTTGGAATGATCATGCATTCCACTATAACTAGGTTAGCATGCTTGTGTAGGTTGGATGCCATATTTTATCATCTGGTAGCATGCATGGTGGTGGTGTTTCTTTATTTTCTTTTGATACTCTCTTGTCTAGGTCAAATAAATGTAAGATATGCTACTTGGGCAAGGTTGAGGCATTAAAATGAATTCATGAATTCATTCATCTTCAGAATCAGTGAGTGTCAGATGTTACATATACTACAGCTTGCCTTTTCCAAATTGCTTTATCCTATTTTTTTTTTATTAGTTGTTTAATGCATTTCGTATAGATAATTAAATTTCTCGTAAAAGCTTTCACATAGCCGTCAGTGAGATGAATTAGTTGTCTCTTATCTATTGAAGTTGGACCTTATGGTTTTATGGTATTTTTTGTGTATTATAATATTTGTGCCAGAAGTATAGGTTAGTGTACCTGACTCATTTGTATAGGTTTTTATTTACTTTAGGTACCATGTATACTGTATTTTAGTTCAAAGTCTTGATGATACTGTTCTGGTTTGAAGCTTGTATACGAGGATTTAGTAGAGAGAGCCAAGGAGAAGGAGGAGAAAGAAGCAAAACGGCGTCAACGTCTGGCAGATGATTTCAATGAGTTGTTGCATACATTGAAGGTTACCTTGTAGCTATAGTAGAGAGGGATACTTTATCTCACTTTTAGTTCTTGCTAAGTTCATCCCATCTGAAGTAGGTTTGTTGTGTCACCTTATAGGAAATAACTGCTACTTCTGAGTGGGCGGATTGCAAGCCACTTTTTGAAGACAGCCAAGAATACAAGTTAGTCTATGCATTTTCTTGGAAACGTTGTATTTAGATTATCGTCATTTGCTTAAGACAATTGCATTCATGCTTTTACTAGATCAATTGGTGAAGAAAGCTGTGCAAGAGATGTCTTTGAGGAATACCTCACAAAATTAGAGGAAAAGGCCAAAGATAAGGAACGCAAGCGAGAGGAGGAAAAGGTAATTGAATTATCTATAGGTGTTTAAATAGTTGCATTCTTGCTATTGATTTTGGATCAAACATTTTTTGTTATATTGGGACATATGTTGAGCCTGTTTGGTAGTCACTTCAGTAATTTTGATTTAGCTACCAGCCAAATTTCTCTGGTTGTTTCATTGAAAGGAGACCCAACTGTAACCAAGCCATTTCTCAGTGTAGAGATCAAAAGAAAAATATATTGTTGCATGCCGTATGTTAACTTGGCTGCTGCCCTACATGCCATGAGACATTATCCCTGCTGTCAACTTGTGATTTGTAGGATAAAGTCAGTCAGATGCATTAGATTTTGTTTTGTTTTGTTCAGGCTAAGAAAGAGAAAGATAGAGAGGAGAAGGAGAAGCGGAAGGAGAAGGAGAGAGAACGGGAAAGAGATAAAGGGAAGGAACGATCTAAGAAGGAAGAAACAGATGGTGAAAATGTAGATATGACGGAGAGCTACGGCCATAAAGAAGACAAGAGAAGGGATAGGAAACACCGGAAGCGGCACCAGAGCGCTGTGGATGATGCGAGTTCTGACAAGGATGACAAGGAAGAGTCTAAGAAGTCACGGAAACATACTAGTGACCGCAAAAAGTCAAGAAAGGTTTGAGACTAAACTTGTTAATTCATTTACTTGCAAAAAGACAAGTTTTGCTTATTCATCTTGTTTTTGGCAGCATGCATACACCCCTGAATCTGACAGTGAAAGTCGTCATAAGAAACACAAAAGAGATCACAGCCGCAGAAATGGTGGTAATGAGGAACTCGAAGATGGAGAGCTTGGCGAGGATGGGGAAATCCAGTAATTTCCTGTTATCATCAAGCCAGAAATTTTGTGTGCCTCAACGTGGTTTCTGATGCATATTACTTTGTGAGATAAATCATATAACTCTGAAAGTAGGACATGATCTAACCGCCAAGATGAATTGAGTATGGTTTTTAGTGGCTTAGATGTAGGAATGTCACTGAGAATATTCATGTATGAGAGCTGAGAAGATTCATCGGTTGATCTAAAGCAGTGAAATTCAAGTGCAATGTACATGATTTTGGTTGGCTGATTCTGTTGTGAATTGTTAACTTGAGTGTTTGCTGACGAGCTTACATGTGATGTGGTTAATACAGTAGGTAAATGGTCTGTATTTTTTAATCGAGGAGAATCAAGTGCATAGAAAGATTGGAGTGGACCCCTCAAAGAACTCATAAAACACTAACAAAGTGATACCAGAAAAAGAGAAAGCAAGGAGTAGAACAAAGAGGGAACACACCCAACCCGAGCAACCTTGTCCCTCCGAATCTAATCCACTTGACATAGTTTGACAAGGGAACATAGGGACAAAGACCTTCTGGTCTTAAAGAAAGGACGGGGATGGGGGAGTGCAATGAAGTTGGAGAAGGGACAAAAAGGAGAGCAACCATCATCACGAACCGTAGAGGATAGTGGTGAGAAACTCAAGTCTAGGGATGGCAAAACACTCTGAACCCGACAGGAACCCGATACCTATCTCTGATTATTTTCGGGTTTGGGGTCAATAATTTCGGGTTTGGGACGGATTCATACTGGTTTTCGGAGATTTAATCTGGTTCGGGGCGGAGACGGGTATTGTACTCCCCTCCCCACTCCGTACCCGATACATATACATATACATAAAAATATATCTAAATTATATAATTTATAGTAGGATTAGTGGTATAAGGTCTTGGTTTTGAATCAAGTAATGGTATTTTGATTAATTTTTGTACATAATCATAACATATCTTCTCAATAAATTTTATTTTTTTTTCTTTTTGTCATAAAATTTGGATAATATTCGGGTTCGGAGATTATCCGTGCCCGA
>JAYMSU010000403.1:0-14431 GCA_036897765.1 Erodium chrysanthum | reverse complement strand
ACAGATTCTGCTAAAATGGATGGAAAAAAAGTAAAGTGTCAAAAAAAGAAAGTTAGGGGAGCGTAAATTCCGAATTTGAAGTTTGGGTGAGTTAAATGCAAAAACGTGAAAGTTAAGGGTATTTATCTGTACTTTTCCCTTCAGATTATTATCGGATATAAAGTCAAGTAACATATAAGCAAGAAAAAAGAGTAGTTATTTGCATTTAACCCTAAAATTTATTTGATATTCTTTTTAGACTAAAATGTCCCCATTTTAATTTTAAGAATTTATTTTTAAAAAATGTTTAATATAAAATTTTTTTTGGTGATTTTAAAAGTCTATTAAGGATATTTTAGTCTTTTCGCAATGCATTTGATGAAATAAATCAAAACCTTAACCTAATCACTAATAATAAACAAAACAGAAGTTTGTGGTGTGAGAAGAAACACTTTAAAGTTAGGGGTACCCGAGTGAAAATGACGTGTATTCAAGGGTAGCCGAATGACATTTTCACCTGATAATATGTTGATGAGTGAAAACAATTGATAAAAATACATATGCTTTGTTCACTCGTTCTACACTGAGACATTCCATTTCTTTACATGACACATAAGGCTTTGGTTCGGCACAACTACAACACAGTCAAGAGTTGCTGGTTACAGACTCAGCAAGAGAGAAACAGCATCTGCAATCACTTCATAACAATTCAAAGAGAGGATCTTCTTCATCCTGAGGGTTGTCAAGAGCAACCACGTGTTTCCTGAAAGAAGCGGAAGCCTCCTCCCTCTCCTCAAATTGTCCCAGCTTGTCATGCACAATGGCCATCAAGTAGAACGCTTCTGCTGCCAATTCGTGATACTCGAGCACTTCCAACTCATCAGCAGCTTGTTGCAAAGGATCCAACACCAGCTCGAAATCCTTGGACACTGGCAAGAAAAGTTACCAAGTAAAGGTATGCACATAACATAACCAAGTTGATTTGATTTTTTACTATATGTGAAAGAGTTGAGTACCAGAGAAGGTTGGATCAGAAAGGTAGCATTTGGCCTCTGCAATACAGGCCCGAGCACGAAGCTCTAAACCTCCATTACCAAGGATCATTGGAAGAGCACCATGTATAAGAGTTGAAGCCCTTTTGGCATGACTTGGTCCAAGTGAGAGCCACAGCTCGGCCAATGTCAGGGTTGCTGATGCTTTGAGGAGGTC
The DNA here is from genome assembly GCA_036897765.1 of Erodium chrysanthum. Taxonomy (NCBI): domain Eukaryota; kingdom Viridiplantae; phylum Streptophyta; class Magnoliopsida; order Geraniales; family Geraniaceae; genus Erodium; species Erodium chrysanthum. Next base: position 13,243 of record JAYMSU010000403.1, on the reverse strand, counting down.
CAAGTTAAATGATTGGCAAAATGAGAGGCTTGCCAATGCATACGGAAGGCCTAAAACAGCATTGCCCGATTTCTGTTAAGAACAAAGAATAGGAATAATAGTCACATTCTCATTCTCATTCCCTTCAAAATAGTCCAAGCACTACCTTGAAACTTTTGAACTTACTACAAATAAAAATGGTTGTTTAAATTGAGGATTAAAGAAGCAAATCCAACAAAAACAACGTACCTTGTGAATTTCAGCTAGAAGAAGAAGGACGGTAGCATTTTCAACCTGTAGGTTGAATTTATAGCACATGGAAAACAGAGAATGTGCAACAGATGCTGCCTACATTATAAAGTTGCATCAGAGTTTATTGAGAAAGTTGGCAACATCAATAAGCATATTGAAACAAATTGCGGTTTTTCATATTTCCCAAAAGCATTAATACATGAACGATGAACATGTTACGGGACAAAATTGGAACGAAAAAGATATTGTGGGACCAAATTGCCATACTTTGAGATCAAAATGGAACATTTTGCAAGGAATATATACACTGGCAAGTTTAATTTGGTAAAAAGGTGAGGCTTAATGGAAGTGTTTTCATTTCTTCCTCATATAGATCAAGTCTTAATAATTTGAATGTGTCAAATAAACTTACTACCAAAAAAAAAGAGGAAAAAAATCAAACCTGGCTGAACTGATTTGCTGCAAGCAGTGTACGAGCATGGCGAAGGCTTGCTTCTGTCTTGATCTCCATGTCTACACCAGTGACCGAGGATGCTAAAACACCAAGCTCATCACAAACTTGTTGTGCTAGCTTCAGATGTCCCCTACATGACATTCAACATGGCATTGACCTTTAGTACATGGTACTGTAAACACGCCACATTAGCAGGACACTCCCAGTGAGATACCAAGAAGGTGCCTCATCTAATTCAAAAGAAAAGAAAAAATATGACAGCTTACCTATGTAAAGCACGTTCATGGAGCAGCTGCAATTTCAGCATCAATATGCGTGACTTGGAAACAGATAAGAACTTCTCTTCAGCAATTTTAAGTGCAGCAAAAGCTTCTGCAAGGATAAACACAGAAATAAGGTATTAGTCAATAGCCATAAAAAATAATGATAGCTATGCATGTTGAGTGAAGTGATTACATATCTTTTATCTACAAAGAACTTTATATAGGAATCAATGGAAACCAAGCCAAATTAGCAGCTCAACAAAAAAATCTTAATTTCAGTCAGGTCCTAAAAAACATAATAGTCTTGGATACAATACAAATAGTTCGTTCATTAACAATTCATGAACAGATAATCCACTTTGAAGGACATTAATCTGACCTTTATATCCTTTAAATATTGCTAAGTGTTGGATAAGCTTTACATACGATAATGCTGTATCGGCAGAGCTGTGGATTTCAAACAAAAATCATGGTGGTGTCAGAATTTAAATGTTAAAAAGTGATACACATAGGAAAACAAAATTGAAAATTGCACCATTGTCAATCTTGTGAGACTTCTAGGAGAAATTACCTTGAAGAATCAGCAAAGCAAGTTGCATAAACCAGTGCATTGATTCGAGAAAGAGGAGCACTGGCGACACACAATATGCAATTAGCCAAAGACATGAAACAAGAACTATCCAAATAAACAGTAAATGAACTTGAACAGTTACTAAATATGTATTACAAATGCAGTATATACATTATACAACTAAGGGAATTATAAGAGATACCTTCCATATATCTCCCATGCAGTGGCACGAAGTAAGTATGAAGACCCCACTAATTGCAATACTGATCCAGGAATTGAACTTGGTTGTGAACAAAAATGTAAAGCATTAGAACTATTTCCAGATTCATTTTCATGAGACAAGACGAAGGAACCCGTTGGCTTTTGGAGATTTTTAAGCCAAGTGGTACTAAATGCACCATCAGTTGTCATTACAGCACCTTCAAGGACGAAGTCTGAAATCAAGTGAGAACTTAATCTAACTTCCTGTAACAATAATGATATGAAAAGAAAGTGATTACCACTGAGAATTCGCATTCAATAAGCAGGCTAACTGGAATATCCTATATAAATCAGACTCTACATTACCTTGCATACATTAACGGGACATGTTTTAAGCTTCAAGGAGGCTTTGGGACCAAATGAAAGAATAGGTCTTTGCACATGCTGCAGATGACAAGACATTACTTAGATTTACATTATGAATATGTGCAGAAATAATTTAATATACTTATGCATGACAACAAAACCACAAAGGAATATTTTCAAGTCTTTTATATCGACCTCTAACATGTAACTATTGATGCCAGATAAATAGACATCATAGAGTAACAAGGCAATATGTGGCCAACATTTCTAACATGTCATATTTTTCAGCTTTTCCAGAAACAATCTTCATGCAAAATGATTGAATGAGGATATGTGATCACACTTCCCACTAGTCATATGAACGAATGTGGATGTCAAGCATTGCTATGGTCAAGCATCCTTAAGGAGTGATGATTCTGATTTTATTTTATTTGATACTATTACACTACTGAACAAGTAGTTTATTTCATTTCAAATTGAAAGCAAATTGGAATAAACCATTACTATGGTCTTACGGAGAAAAATAATTAGTGTTTACAAACATTAGGTTCACAAAAGTATGTAATGATTCTTACCGTTAAATCAAACTTAGCCATTGCCAAATGATTGGAAGCCATCAGTCGTTTTAACTTTAGAGTTTCAGCTCTTTTTAATGACCCTCTCAGGAGCACATACAACTGTTGTTGGACAGACATAGAAGTCCCTATACTAGTCATGGGCAAGTCTGATGATCCAAGAATTCCAGTTGTGCTGCATATGCCAACTTCAGACAATAGGTTGCATATAGCTGCTAAAGTATATGCAAGACAGGTGTCATTACTGTGCTGCAAATAATGCAAAACATCCAACCCCATCAAACAAAAAATAAAATAGCATACACGGCAACATACTTAATGGTAATAATACATGACAACTTTTATCATGACAAGGGTAGGTGATATAGCCTTGTGTATTGCTAAAACCAGTTTGATGACAAGGGATGAACAGTACTCTAAAAACTGTCACACACTCACTCCCACAACACCCTTGATCAACCCACTTGCACCTAAACTTTTACTTTACTGGTAATAACCACTTTTAAACTGTCATTAATCACAATGAAGTATCAACAAACTAAGCATTGAATGACATAAATACATGTGCAAAAGAGCTTTATCATCAGCAAGAATGTAAAAGATAACAAAAGAGAATACCTGTTGAGAAACACGAACTGCTTCAGTAAAAACCTGAAACATATACAACGAAAAACCAACACTAAATATGAGAATAAAAATGAAGCTAGAAGCAGGTTTCTTCCCCAAGAATGACGAACTCATGCCTACCTCCAAAGCTTGCTTGGGATGGCCAAAATGGAAATGCATCATGCCCAAACATAACAAAGCAATTTCATATCTCCCAATACTATTACAACCCGATGGTGGAACAAAATCAAATCCTTCTGTCCCTGCACTGTTGTCATATGATCATCAGATTAGTTCGTTTGTGATAATAATCTCCCTAGTAAATTTCATATAGCCGCACAAGATTTTTAAAGTCAAGAATACAATGTCTATAACAAGAAAACACTTCTATATAAATGTTCTGACTAGAATTGAGGTTACTGTTATATCATCAATATGTACAAAAAGTAACCAAGTAAGCTAACTATTTAACTTACCTGTAATCAAAATAACAATGAAGATTCTCCAAAGCGGCAAAGTAATCATCATGATAAAGGCTATTCAAGTAACGCAAGAAGTGAACCTGCAGCATAGCCATGGCAGACCATAAAAAGAATTTTTTTCGAATCAGATTAACTAATACTACAGGAGGATTATATACTTGAACGCATGCTTTCAGAAATTGTTTCAGCAGCCTAACTCACACGATGTAGCTCAGGTGCCAATTTTTGAAGCTGCCTTAGAATAAATTCAAAAGCATTTAACGGAAATGAGCTGCCATGCCTGCCACAAAGGAATAAATGAAGACTCAATACAACCTAAATTAAATGAGAACAATTAGATGATAGATAAGGACAGAAAATATCAGTTTATCACTTACTTTTCAATGACATCTGCTTGCTCGGCTAAGTATCCTTGAATCTGCCAATTGGTACGTAGAAATGACCCACCCTTGGCATCAATACCTCTAGCATCACCCATAGGTAGCGTATAAGAGCAAGCGCCCTTAGCTTTCTCACTGTGTTTGAACTTCAGGTCAGCAGAAACCTCCACATCTGCATGTTTCAGTTTAATTTTCCCTTTTAATTTGAATATATTTAATCATGTGAAAAACTGAAATAAATAAATGAAGCAAGAACAAGAAAGCTGGGTATATTGTAGAGGCCCTAAATATGGATACTGATTAAGCAACCATATGAATAAAGCTTGAGAGAAGGCGACCCCATTAGCTGGGAAGATAAATCTTCAAAGGGAGGTTAGGGATTGCATGTGAATGTCAAGCATATATAGGAAAACAGAAAATGATATTTCAAGAATCTATATACAGATCCAATGAACTGAACTTCTCATTATTGATGTGTAAATTTAAGTAGAGCATCTAGAAATTAAACACCTGACTTAATAACACCTACATGCATTAAAAAAAGTTGAGGAACTGTACAAGTAAGGAGATCTAGAGTCTTCAGAGAATTAAATGGAGCATACCTTCAACTAATCCAACCAGTCCTTTGGGTGCATGAAGATGAAAAGGAACACTTTCATTGGCTCTTTTCCTTGCTTCAAATTCTTCAGTCACTTTTTCAAAAACAAAATTCTCCAGGTCCATATTTTCATACTCTGATGATGCCTCCAAATCATTATTAGAATCATCTAAACGAGGTAATTCATATGAAGGGCAACTAGATAGGGCTTCCTTACAATATATTCCTATATTTGTCAAAAGATGGCACACACCCTGCATTAAATTACAAAACTAAATGAAATTTGATTTCTACCAAAAAAATAGTACATGAGCCCAACCATTTTCCTAAGGGAATGAAAAATCCAAGAATAGTTGTTTTCTTGCTGCTGGTCAGTAATTATTCCAAATGGAGAACATATTACCTCAAACGATAACACATTGAAGGATAGTAAACACCGACGAAGAAACATCCCCAGATTGCTATTTGGATCTAGAATAATCTGGTCATCTTCCAGAACACCTGAATCTGGGACACCTAGGATTCCTAAACATAGTTATAGCAACACACGATAGATAAGAAAAAGGCTTTATGAGGATGTAATAAGTAGTAACAGAGTATAGTTATAAAAAATGATAAATAAGGTCAAAACAACACAAGAGAAAAATGAGAATGATATGAGATGAACATGACATTGGACTGGCTTACCTCGCATATCACTAAAGAAGTTAAACAAATCATCGGGTGATGACAAAGATGACAGTCTACTTGTTAAGTGATCAGTTAACCAGTGATCTAACACTCCTCCAATCTCCCTCAGTTGATTTATAAGCTCATCCAATTTGGGCTCCAAAATATCATCACAAGACTGCAAAGTAAAATTTGGCATCAGTTGACAAGGACTATAATGACAATGCATTTGGCCATTCCGACCCCACGCCAACAGGCATAAATACTTGCAGTTGCAGATATTAACAAGCTCAAGTGTGTGTTTGCATCGATATCATTTATCAAGCTTCTAATTTAACAACAGATATAGAACATCTGAAAAATCAAACACAACCAGTACCTACTCAGATAACAAAAAATCCTAAATTTCAATCATGCTATTCTACAAAAATATCACTTTTCACCATCCCATTACAGAAAAATGGAAGCTAAACTGATTCAATCCATGGATTTGATAAATTAAACCCATCAATTGAATTAATTTGACAAACCATCTACTACAAGTCCAAGATCAGATACACTACCCCATTACTGAAAAGTAGCATCCAAATAGTTTCAACACACCAAACCCATTAATCTGATACCAAAAACAAAAAAAAAACACCCAAATTGACAAATGCAGCATATTCCCAGAAACCAAACAGAATGTGAATTTATGGAAGTAAGAATTAACGCGGCACGAAGATACCTTAGTGAGAGCCAAGAGATAGGTGGCGAGGCTGTTGTGCTGAGAAACGGAGGAGAAAGGGAACGGAACGGAAACGGAGGTCTGGGCAGGAGGAGCGTAGATCTGAAGAAGAATGCAGACCGACACTTTGTGAGGCGTTATGGTGAACGCACCAGGTGCCTTGAAAATTCCCGCCATTACTCTAATTCACTCACTCACTCTGCTATTCTCTTCCGAGCTCCATTTTCGCCATAGCCGAGTAAGGTCTAGGTTTTATGCGGGGTTTTAAATTTTAATATAAAGTACAATGGTATCGAGAAACATATAAACTTAGAAGCCCAAGTAAAGTTGGGTTGGGCTTTAATGAAAAAGGCGATACCTAAAACCTGGAGCAGCAACAGAAAGAAATGTTTGGGGTTCTTTGAATGAGGAAAGCGAGGGACTTGCTGAGACCAATCCGCATAAGCTTCGTCTCCCTCCAAAACCCTACTCCTCAGGCACAGGTACACACACACTCACGCACGCTTTCACTGTAATTTGAATTTGTACATGGCGAGCTCTATAACTATATTGTGTGCTGTTTGGTGTAGATGGATGCTTCAGAGCGTTACTGCTTCAGTCCAGCACTGCGCTGGGATCCTCAAGTGGAGGACTACTTCCTCAAAGCATATGGAGCTGAGCATTTCGCTAGAATCTCCAAATCGCTAACGTACTCTAATCCCCCCCAATGATCTATTTATTGCTTTCAATTTCTCAAATTTGTGTTTTCCTGAAAAAATGAACTTCTTTGCACTGTTTGGTTGGCAAGAAAATGTAGGAAAAGGGTTGGGGTGAGGTAACTATGTGTATCTTTCCCTAAAGTTTGTTTGCATACATTTTTCTGTATGAAGCTAATGTCTCCAATGTACTACATTGGTTGTTTTGGATTTTGATACAAGTAAGGAGCTTTGATCTACTGAAAGTAGCATGTCCTTGTGGCCTACGGACTTTAGTTTATATAGTGAAAATGCTTTCTTGATGTAACTGTCCAGTATCGAGTTCAAAGTTAGTTTAAACAGTGCTTGTGCAAAAAACGAACTTTGAAAAAAACACGAACTATAGTATTAGTAACCAAGCCATTATTTTGAAATGTGGGAAAATGAATTGAAATTATTATTACAATTTTGAACTTCTCCATATCATCAAATGGGTAAGAGTAATGCTGTGCTGATAAAATTATTGAATATTGTGAGTATTGTGACTCTGTTGGGTATCTGATTTTGTATTTGGTGGTGTGGAACTGGATAGAATTCAGGGCCTCTTTCAATACTGTAGATTGATGTCTCCATTCCACTCAATTTTCGTCATAAAGCTCTCTACTTCCATGCTACTGCAGCTGGAACTGAGTAGAATATGACGTGTTTCACATTTGCATCTGGCTTGGCATGTTTTCTGACACTGTGTCTCTTTTCTAAAAGGTAGCTGAATTTTGTTTGTTCATTGGCATTAACTTGACTTTATGCTTGTACTTTTTTTTTAGTTTTCCTTCTAGGTACTCTTGCATACGCGTGAACATCCTCAAGTCAACAAGTGATGCTGTGATTGAAAAGCTACTGGCCATTATACGAGGAACAGAAAATGGAAACGCTGCCGATTCTGAGAAAGAAAAGTTACCTAGTTTTCCTATTTCCAAGTGTCAAATACCTGGGCTAGAGTATGTTGTGTTTGTTAACGGTTCAGGGCCACATACAATTGATTATGGCTACACACATGAACAACCTCCAAAGGAAGTAATTGTTAGTCGGAAATGTGCCGAAGCAGTTCTCCGAGGTGCTCAGGTAAGCTTTTCTGTTTTAGTTTTCTTTGTGAAAATAGGATCCTTGCTATCTCTTGTTTTTTTTTTCTTCATATAATCCCTGTAACGTATATTTAGGTGTCTTAAATTGAAGAATTTACTGTACATTTCTTTCAAGATTTGATACTGAATATTGGGTTTAATAGAATATACGTTCATTGTTTTTGGGGTTATCCAAACTGCAATTAGCCTTTACTTTGTGAGGATGAACTTTTCTCTGTGTATGTTATTTCATAGTTATTTTTTATGCATGTCCTGAATGCATGGTGTAATACTTCAGTATTTCAACACAATGACTTAACTGTGTAATAAAATAAGAATTTGAAACCTACAGGTAAGCACAAGATAGTCAGCTGTTGTGTGTTTGCATCCTATGCTATGCTTGTATGACGTATGGAAATTCTTTGTCATGTCTTCTGATTGTAGTTTTCCTGTAGGTATATGTTCCTGGTATAATGGCTTGTACTTCTCATGTTGAGAAAGGGGATACAGTTGCAGTTTCAGTTGCTATAGAGCAGCCTTGTCCTGATGGTGGATGGAGTCTTGGTATAACACGTGGGACTGTACTTCAGGGATCAGAGACAGGCAAGATTTACATGTAGATAACAATGTTAATGCATTATTCTCAGTATACTGAATCTTTATGGAATTGGATGCAAAATGATTTTATTTTATATTGATTTGTGATGAAATGGGTGAAAGTTCCTCACGTGCTTGACCTTATATTTCATCTTCTTAGCCATATTCAAGTGTTGGGTACACACTATATGCTCAATTTATTAAATTTAGCAGTTTAGATCTCTAGGAAACTTGACAATTGTAAACTAAGGGTGCTTATTTCTTGGATGCCTTTCTATGATTTTCTTCTTCAATTACTTGATTTCTTTTTCTGTTCTCTTTTTTGTATATGATGGCTATTATGGGCCTTGAACATTTCTTGCATACCTGGGTTTGACATTTTCTCTTTCATCTTAGATCCTTATTACTTTGAGCGGAATCGCATGTACATTGGTCAAGGAACAACAATGCTGTCAAGAGCTGGAATCTTTCGTGCTTCTAATGGACTTGCTGTAGATATGAGCAATAGAGTATTTAAACTGCCTTCCTTTTATGGTATGATTTCGTTATTGCTTTACCGGTTGTAGCTCCATTGCAATAACATAAATAATGGTAGCACATGTGTTGCAGATGTCTGTTTCCTAGTTTAGTGTTGCTCGTGTATATATCTGTTACCATGTGTATTGATAATTGATACATGCAACCTTTTGTGAGCTTACACGAGCCATTAAATTATGGCCTTGCTCTTCAGATTAAATCTTGAAGCTTCACTTCCACAGCAACGAGCTCATGAAACTTTTATCTTGCAGCACTATAATCAAGAGTAGTGACAGAGATTCTAACTTCACATTCTTCTACAATTTCATAGTAGTTACAACCTCCATATTAATATCATGCAATTTGTTCACATCTTTTGTTTCTTATAACTCATGCTTTTGCATTATGATTTAAAATCAAACTACATCAAGAAATTCTACAAATCTTAAAGCTCAACTTTCTTGTTTCTCTTTCCCCCTGATCTTTTTTTTCGAGTAACCCCCCTGATCTATTATCACAGAAATTCTGTCTTTTTCTTATTCATCATGACCTTAGAAATTGAGATATAAAAATCATCCACAGTTTGGCCTTGTTGTCTTAATTTATGTCCTGTCAGTTGCTATATATCTATTTACCCGCATCCCCCTTTGTTTTTATATCTATTTACCCATTAGTTGCTGCTTGTTTATTCAACAGATGTTTTAGAAGGGGAAATATTTCTTCAGAACCTACCAAGCATTGTCACTGCTCATGTCTTAGGTACGTATCCAAGTATCACGGCTCTTTGAAGTAACTTACATGCTTTATCTGTTCATAGACTTCATTGCACCATGGAATTCCAATGTCTCCTCTATAATTTTGTCTTAGATCCTCAAAAAGGTGAGCAGATATTGGACATGTGTGCTGCTCCAGGAGGGAAAACGACTGCAATTGCCATTCTTATGAAGGATGAAGGAGAGGTTGTAGCAACAGATAGATCTCACAATAAGGTGCCTTTGACTAGAAATTTGTTTATCCACTATGACTCCTGGTTCCATGTCAAGAAAATTATCAGGAAGAATATTCTCATAAATGTTCTTTCAAGATTAAGTTACATATGTCAAAATAGAAAGTTTCTTATTGTACAGGTAGTGGATATTCAAAACCTGGCGACAGAATTGGGCTTGAAATGCATAAGCGCATACAAACTTGACGCACTTAAATCCTGTCAAAGAAATGAAGAAAATCAAATGACTACTTTGTCAGCACGCATGGATAATGATAGTAGTCAGATCATTAACAGTTCCAGCTCACCAAAGTTGGATGTGGAGGAAGTGTTGCCTATTACTGCTTCAGAGTTGAATTCTGATAAGATTTCTGAGGGACTTGGTAGGTCAAATCCTCCCTCGGATTCTTATCACTGCACTATATTTATTTGTTGCACATCCAATATTTAATTTTCTGCTGGATTTAGTTCCTATATAGTTTGGTATTAATTTATTGTCGATTCGATATTTTAGTTAGCAATGAAAAAGCAAATGAGAGAACTTACCTTAGCAAAGCTGACATCAGGAAGAACTTAAGAAGAATGAAGAATGGGCCAGGAAGAAATCAAGCCGGTGGAAGGGCTGAAAAATGTAAAGGTTTCGCTCCAAATAGCTTTGATCGCGTCCTTCTTGATGCTCCCTGTTCTGCTCTTGGTTTGAGACCTCGGCTATTCACTGCGGTGGTAAGATAATCTTATTGAAATTTGTTCAACATACATTTCCTTTTTAGACCTTGCTTGATTTGGCATGTGCAAATGGATGTGAACGTGATATGTTGTTTTCAGGAAACAATGAATTCCTTAAGACACCATGCAAATTATCAGAAGAGGATGCTCGACCAAGCTGTACAGTTAGTTCGGCCTGGTGGAGTTATTGTATATTCAACGTAAGTATGCTTCAATTGTCTATTCATTTCAACTCTTATACTGAGTATGCAGGAATCATATTGTCTATGTTATATGTTTTTCAACCTAACCTAACCTGAAATTGGTTTATTGGTTGATGCTGTTAGATGTACTATAAACCCCGGCGAGAATGAGTCATTGGTTCGATATGCTTTGGATACTTATAAATTTCTGTCACTGGCACAACAGGTTAGATCCTTGAAGTTCTTTCTTGACTTTTTTATACAACCTAATGGATTTAGTTTGATATAAAAAGAAGCTGGTATGCTATAAATAAGGTAGGGAAGAGATAATAACCCCATGTAAGGTTGCCACTTGTTTCTGCTTTTGACTGTGACTAATTTCAGCATCCAAAAATTGGAGGACCCGGTCTTGTTGGTAGCTGTGAATTTCCTGATGGACTTACTGAGTGAGTACCATTTATTCTCTATGTATACTTGAGTCGGGAATTTATTATTTGAATTTGGTATCCAAAAAGGTTTTGTTACAATTTGATGCCCATGCTATGGAAAGTTTTAATTTTTGGTATCCAAAAAGATTTTGTTACAATTTGGTGCCCATACTATGTGTGTTCCAGTTCTGTATTTAAGTATCCGATTTTTGTTCCATTTCCATTATGAAGTCAATAAATCAGGTTGGCATGACATCCATGTAGCATCATTTCATTGTCATTTAATGGCTTCCTGATATAGATGACCAAAACTGGATACTTAAATACAATAAATAGTAATGGTACCAAATTAGGACAAAATAATTAGGTACCAAGTTGAAATAAAATCAATAGTAAATTAGTAATGGTACTATTTTGGCACATTTTCTTTTGTGTATGTACATTTATGTTTTCCCTCGGAACTCGGTTATGATATCTACAATTTCTAGATTAATTTGATGATGACCTGTTCTATCTTTCACCATTGGTTGGTAACTAACAACAACATGTAACTTTGCAGGGAGTGGTTGAGACCGGGCGAAGAAGACCTTGTTCAAAGGTTTGATCCTTCATCACCTTTAGATACAATTGGGTTTTTCATCGCCAAGTTCAACGTCGGTTCCAAGATTTAACCTTATTAATGTGGTATTATCTTGTGAGAAAAAACAAAATTAAAAAGCACAGTTTTTGCTACTTGCTCTAGATTTTAGTAATCTGTACTCTCTTCATGTCAACTCTCAGGCTATCCAAAAGAAAGTAATAGATTGCTGTTTGAAAAACTCCATTATATATTGTTGATACAATCACTTGTATGTTGAAGTGAATCATCGTACATGACGTAATAGGCTACATTTGGTGGTGTAATACATTATTAGCCAACCACCTTATTAGTATACACTAAAATGACAGACATAGGAAAAGGATTGTGTTCTCCTCATGCACAGGTTGGCTCAGACACACGCTTGGCTTCAAGCGTCTTCTCGTATTCCTCAATAGACTTAAACAACGCCGAGAAGTTGCCTTTCCCGAACCCTCCACATCCACCCTTTTGGTACACCTTTCCCTTATCGTCTTTGAGCATGCAACCCACTCGTTGAATGATCTCTATGAAGATTGTTGGCCTACACAAAACAACACTATCAATCAACATTTGAATCTAACAAAAGACCAGAGATGAGATCTGATTTAGAGTGTGCATACCTATCTCCCAAAGGCTTGGTGAAGATCTGCAGCAATGTGCCCTGATCATCCCTATCGACCAAAATCCCGAGCTTCTCACACTCGTCGATCTGCTCATCGGTGAGCACATCTCCAGCTCTGCCCTTGAGGTTCTTGTAGTAAGTGGGCGGAGGGGCGGGCATGAACTCGAAACCCCCAATTCCACTTCTCTTCCTCATCTCCCTAAGTGTCCTGAAAATGTCCTCACTCACCAGAGCCAAATGCTGCAGCCCAGCTCCTTCGTTGTGCTCCAGATACGTCTGTATCTGGCTCTTCCTCTTCGTCCCGTACACTGGCTCGTTCATGGGCAACAGCACAGTCTCCTCATTGTTAGCTAGCACCATCGAGTTCAATCCGCTCTCACTCGTCCCCACATCCTCCGCCGTGAACTCGGCGAACTCGTGAAACCCAGTAAACCCTTCAACATACGACACCGCGGGACCCAGTTCCGGCACGTTGCCCGCCACGTGGTCCACTCCACGGATCCCGAAATCCACCTGAACCGACCAGCTCTGCTCCACGGGTTCGAACCCGGGAAGGAACCGTGAATCGGGTCCGGGGTTCTTGAAGCTCACATACCTCAAAACGACGTCGCCGTATAGCTCGACCTCGGCTACACAGGCGCGGGCGCCCA
>JAYMSU010000402.1:0-14442 GCA_036897765.1 Erodium chrysanthum | reverse complement strand
TTGTATATATATTTTTTAGTATGATTAATTTTTTTTAATTTCAATTGTATAGTTACAGTGAAAACTAAACCGTATAATCTCAATTGAATTTGAGTTGAGCCTTAATAAATTTAGATCCGCTATATCTGATATTTTTAGTAAAAAACAAATAGGCCTAGTTTTGTTGGGAGCCTGCCTGACATCACATTACCTAAGGTGAATTTCAAAACCTCTTATCAGATTCTAAACATCAACCCACATTTTTGTGTGGTGACGCACCAAAACTATGTAAATATGGGCACATCTCTGATAAAAATAGAGAACATGGTTCAATCTACAATTGCCATGCACAAGTAGATTGATCAAGTCATACATACGAAGGTGAAATGAAATGTGCCCTTTACAAGCTTGTCGTTGCTGCTTCCGCTAGATCTCTCTGCCTGATTGTGATGCCAGGCAAATGAGTTGGAGTAGAAGAAGCAAAAATAAGCTTGGCAAAGGGCCTGCTGCTTCATATTCTATATGCTACGCTAAGTGTTGCACTCCGCCTATGTTTGGAAGAGGTATTGAAGCACAACAACAAAAACTACTGCCATACTGAAACGAGGTCACAGCCTTAGTCAAACATTGAAGTTCATCCTACACAACTACCGTACGTAGTTCCAGATCCGTCTTTGAAGATAGCCGCTGTACATGTCTGGACTTGTCGTGCATATGTACAACATAGGAGTTGAGTTGCCTTACTCAGCTGCAACGTGCTGCAGCCATTTGGATTGATACCCTTTTGCCTTCCTTGGAGCAATGATCTCCATTGCACTGAGGATACATTTATGATAGGAGAAGTCTTCATCCGTTCCATCTTCTCTCTCCAAAATAAAGCATCTTGTAGATTTATATTTAGAGTGATGTCCAACCTGTAACAGCAAAAAAAAGCATCATGCAAGCACACCAAAGAGCCTGTATCGAGCCAACCATTTGATTGGAAATACTGCATTGCAATTAGCGAGTGTTTTTTTTTTTTGAAAAATAATGTATTCAACAATCAACAGTTATCAGTAGAACACTAAATAGATAGAAATAAGAGGAAACAAATTTAGCTCTATCAATATTGACATGATGAGGTGATTTTAAACTCCATTGTAAGCTTAATACCTCAACTTATTAAACAGCTAAAGCAACGTATAACCAGAATGGCTGTGATTCTTCTACCTTAATGTTTGCAGCTCCAGAACCAATTTTCTCATCTTTTCGAGGGTGAAAATACAATGCCGTCATCAAGGTGGACTTGTCCATGTCACTTAGTCTTTGATCAATGGAGTACCTACAAAGCAAAAGAGAATGACAAATGAGTAGATTAGTTGGTCCATTTTGGCAACTACACAAAATAATTCGAAAATGTGAGATGCGATGGAGTGAATTGGTGAAAATATCATCAATACTTCTCTAGACATGTAGGTTAACCGTATTACAGTCAACTTAATCAAGAAACTGCTTTATCATGCTATTATAACCCTTATGCTTTTAGGCTTTAGCAGCACGGCAACACTCCTAATAACTATAGGTGTGGCTTCAACCCATAATCCCAATTAGTTTGGCATTTCCCACCATTGAATTCATGTAAAAATGAGTGAAGAAAGCACTACCAATGCCTTTGCAATAAAAACATTTCCTATTACCATAATGCAGAATGCCAGGGTGCGTTCCAAAATGACTCAAACCTTTATACTGAACAGAGTTTATTGCAACAAGATTATTATACAGCAAAATGAGATTATTGGAAGAATAGCTTACTTGTGTAATATAGACCTTAATGCCTGCCCCAGTTTTTGAATATCATTCAAGGTCCAAGAATTTCTGAGGTAGTCTTTTGGCATACTTCCCAATTGTTCACGACCTTTCAGTGCAGAGCCAGCTTTTGTATGGCCAAACTTAGCACCATCTTTGTCAGACTTGCGCTTCCAAGGATCGGGGACTCCAATCTTTACACTCTGCTTGAGGCTTTCACTACCCAATAAATTGTAAATGTCTACAGGATTAGCAATTTCATGTCCCTGATCAATGGCAACAGAATAGAGAAGATCAGAGATCATTACAAGGTAACATATTGCACTCATTAAATAAATAAGAAAAGTATAGTAAAATCTGTAAACAACAAAATGTGAAGTTCATGTTACAAGAAATGTAGACATGGCATGATTATTTGATTTTGTAACTTACCAAATTATAGGCACAAAAACAATAAAGTAAAATTACCTTCCCAGAGTATATGATATCAAACTCTCCGCCAGTCCCAATAGGAGGAACCTTTCCCCAGGCCAATGCATCTAGACTCCCCTGAAGACCATCCACAATTTGAGACTTTGCTGCTTTGATGAAAGATTGACCTGGAATCTGCAAGAAATATAATCATGGCTCCATGACAATCTTTGATATGATAAATCAATAAAATGTCAAAAAGAAAGTATATATGAGAACTGACAGAAAAGCAAGCTTGCATAAAGGGTGAAGAGACAGAGCCATGTTTTTGTTGTAGTGCTAAGCCCTTCCCATTTAAGCCAACAAACTCCCCAGTGGTTGATAAACAATCTGCCAGAAGCAGAGAGTGTTGAGGAACTATATTCTTTCCAATGTCCGAAATGGCTGAATCAAGACTCTGAGGTTGGAATGGTTAGAAGTCATGCAACAGAAGTGAGAACATTAAAATATACAATAACAAAAAAGAATAGTAAGTAAATAAATAAATAAAACATATATAGAAAGAAGAAAAGTCAAGTGTAGAGAACGCACATTAAGAAAATATTTCCATCCAGCACCTATTCCATAAGCCAAGCAGAAATCCTTAACATTATCAGGATGACAGCGAGTCCAGTCAATCATCTTTGTTATCCGAAGACAGTTATCCACAAGGTCATTCCAATATCTTTTTTTGTTGCAGTCACCTGACATTGAAACCCTCAAGTAGAGTTCACCCGATGAACCAAAACGATGCTTCGATTGATTTGGAAGATCTTTCCATAATATATCCACCTTCTTGATCCCAGCGAATCCTGTAGAGCATTCATCCCAAATACATAAAGCACGTCAAAGTTTAACCCAGTTCAAGAGATAGCTATAACTGATCATTGCACAAATAGAACATTGCTCATATCATCTCCCATAACTTGTAAGTCCTTAATGGGAATTGTATATTGAAATTAAAGAGGACAATGCACTAAAAACCTTTTATAACTGTCCCAAGAAAGAAAGGTATCAGCAGGTCTCGAACAGTTTCTATTGACAAGGGTTTCTTTGGGTTCTCGATCATTTCAACAGTAATGCAGCATGTATCATTATCTTCCTTCAACATGCTCCCATAAGAACAGTCTCTGCCATTTAACCAAGTAATAGAGGAAATTAAAATTCCATTTCCCAAATAACCATATAAGTACATGCGTCCACATTGGAATTTAGCCTCAGGTTTGGGCAGAAGAAGCTTGCACTTCACCCATGACAAAAATTTAAAGTCTCAAAAAAATTATTGATGTAAGATGCAAGTTAGTTAGCATCACAGCTAAAGTAAAGGTCCCGGTAAGTTTTTAACCTTTTCAAGAACCAATCAAATAAAACCTGCAACATGATTCCTAAGAGAGAGATAAATGGTTCACATGCACTTTAAGGATATTAAAAGTATCACAACTAGTGAGTGGGTAGTCGGGCCAAAAATTATAACCTTGCGGCATCTTAGGACTGCAAGATGGAGACACATTAGGTTAAGTTTTTCAGAATATTTGAGATAATATTAGTACTTAAAGTCAAATACTCAACACAATCTTTAAAGCATAAAAAAGGAAAGATCATAGATGAACATTATTATATTAATCCCTTGTGTGAGAGACAATAACATTCTTACTGAAGGAACAACTTACTTGCTTGTTATATGGCAATTGGGGAGAATGGTTTTTGGATCTGTTCTGGCGGAGTTCAACTTCTTGTAAAGAGCGTCAATTATAGAATATACTGATATTCTTCTCCTTTTCAAAATTTCCTGAAAGCACACAAATGCATACTATAGAGTGGGACTTAAATAAACACACAAAGCAAGTGCAGTTCAAGATTACACTACCTTGCACATATTGAAATGGCAAACCCATGGACTGACATGTGCATGGCTAATCTGATGCGAGAAGCTAATACAGAAACACTACCAGTTTAATAAAGGCAAAGAGATAAACAGGGAAGGGAAATGAAAAAAAGATGTAGAAACTCACGTTGTTATCATGAAAGTAGAAACAACCTCAGAAAAGAGCACTCTCTCCAAGTGATTCTTAACTTCTAAGGCTCCATATTCAAATCCATGCCTCCTTTTTCCAAGTTCCTTGGATAGAAATAGTGATACAGTTCGGTGACCACCTTTTTTTGAGCCGCACTCCAGAACACTCTACGATCAAATCAAATGCACAAAAAGTTGTAAGGCACCCAACAGACAGTATATATGTGAATAAAGTATATCTGCTGGAGAGAGAGAGAGAGATTACCTTCAGATTTAGGAGTGGTGAACTTTCAAGTACACTTACTGGTTGATCTAAAGCACTATATGCTGCCTCGGAAAAGGCACTAGCGGATGATGCACCAACAGGTTGTCCCACCAGCTCATCATAAGCACTAATACCACCACCATGGGTGCTACCACTTGAGGCAGATGCACAATCATCCATACAGTATGAGAACTGAACAAGTTGATTTCCATATGCATTTCTAACTGTTCCATCGTATGCAGTGTGCAGATCACGCATAAAAAACATAAGCTTGCGGTGCAGTGTTCCAGGAAGCTCGGCATTGTCACTGAAAGAACTATCCCTATTTGTTACTGAGTGAACAAAACATTCTAACGGATTTAATCCAGTCAGAAAAGAATTTTCAATAACTGCATAAGGGATAAAAGTCCGAGCACATTCAAGAGTATCTTGACACTTCTGTTTGTTCCATTCAGCACATGAGAGCTTGTGTGGAATTCTAAACGATAATGGAATCAATGAATGCTGCACACCAAGGCACATGCTGTGCTGAACTATTCTCAGCAAGTTACCCTTGCTTCCTGCCTTAAACATAGCCAGCAGAGAATTGTCCTTACTTGCATGCTTGAAAACTAAACCTTGAATATCACGAAGTACTTGCTTAAAAGCATCAACAGAAGCTTGACTGAGTGCAGCCGATTTCTGCTTCTCATAACATAGATGCTCTACTTCAGAAGCCATAGTATTTTGATCATATTCATCTTTCCCAGAAAGAAAATCCTGATTAGAATCAACCATCAACTGTTTAAAATTGCATGTTTGATCTGCTTCTCTTAAACCATAAAATACATCATCAATCATATTCTCCCGCGAATACGAGTCTGAAGATAGGTACAAATCTGACAGTGAAACACTTAACCCCCTCATTGACAGCCACTCACAAAGAACCTCTTGTGCAGTATACAAGAAGTCCAGAGCATTATCCCGGAAATGCTCCACAAGACTCTGAAAAATGTTCCCACCAGCTCGTAACCAATCAACTCCCTCAGAACAGGATATGACTTCTCCATCATGGATACAAACACCATTGTCTGGAAAATTATAACTAAACTTTGGAGGAAGTAGCATGCTGAATAGTTGCTTGCCAGTCCAAAAACAACTTTCAAGCTCAGGTGCTTTAATGATTGCAGGCTTCGGCAATTGATTATCACAGAACATTTGCAGCTGCTGCATTTGAAAAT
This sequence comes from Erodium chrysanthum, assembly GCA_036897765.1. NCBI lineage: Eukaryota > Viridiplantae > Streptophyta > Magnoliopsida > Geraniales > Geraniaceae > Erodium > Erodium chrysanthum. The sequence goes on along the minus strand of JAYMSU010000402.1, from coordinate 8,729 downwards.
GGTCCAGAAAAACCCCATCCTCCATGACCAGATGGGTTGCAATTAAACTATCTTGGCCAAGTGATAAAAGGTTCCTACCACTCTGCCTATTTATTAGCTGCCTATCTAAAGCAACAAGCTCACAGAGTTCCACTCTGGAACTAACTGATTGAGGAACATATCCATGAAAGCAATCACCATCAAAATCACCCCGAAAAGGTGAGCAGCAAATTGGGTTTAGAGAAACAACAAAGGTTATTGGGAGGACCTTAACAGACAATGCAATAAGGGAATGCTGATGTATGGATGGAGGCCTATTTATCAGCAAAACATCCCCGTCATGTAGAGGCCTAAATACAGTGTCTCCAATCTGAAGATCATCTGTACGGCGTACACGAACCATGCTACCTTTTCTTCGAACATATATCTCTCCCTTCTCAAGAAGACGGATATCACAAGAAGCATTCAACTTTTCCCAATTCCATGTGTTTAAATTTTCAGAAATTTGCATCCTTTCTGCAATATTACACGGTATACCAATCTCGCTAACCTTTAAATTGGGATTGCCAGTGACAACCATACGGAAACAATTGTTAGATCTCTTCCCAAGAACAACATCTTTGATCCATCTCAAACCAGCAGACTGCGTTGCAGTATCTTTAAACTTAATTTGTTCCGTAAAAACAGATTCTTTGATGGATGACTTGTCTGGGCCAAGCTGCATTTTGAAAGTATAACAGTGAGCCAAATGAAACAGAACATACGAGCTAATGAAGATGTTAAAAGGGTGACACAGTATGTGAGTGCCATTCATGCAAACAGTTTTACCCCTACTTTTAAATAGAGGTCGTTTGCCTGTTTCCTTTACTTGAACCCCTGACTTCAAGGTCACATGGCAATTAACTTACAGTTGAGCTGAAGGTTAAGTATGAATAACAAAGTACAAGAGCTTGCCTTAGAAGCTTTTAAGCAATCAACAACACAAGATCCTAACTCATTAGATTTCCCTCGGAAATCAACCAACTTCTTGTAAGCCCTGGTGCGATCATCCTGCAACCATAAATCAGGTACGCCACAACTCAAAATGTGATAAACAGCATAATGTATTTATATCATGTAAGTTTATATGCTTTACAATGAAAATCTAAAAACAATGACATCAAAATACTTACAAATACCAAACGCTGCCCACCAGAAAAGGCATGCATAAACTCTGTCACGCGGTGAGAATTGGGAGTTACAGGAAAACAGTTGAGAAAAAGCAAATCCACCCTTGGGACATACTTCGTAATTAGCTCTGGATCAACACCTTTCAACAAATCATGAACCTGAAGCAAACGGGGTATCATAAACACATAGATTTTAATGAGAAAAGGAAAGTGAAGTAGAGATGGTGACAACAGAAAATTAAAGCACTTCTGTCCTAGAAATAAACAAATCCTTCACTGATTCAGAGAATGGTCTAAGATTAATGAAAAAAAACATAGTACAGAGAAAATTTGATATAAATGTAACTAGTCATCCACAAATAATGTAGCAGCCAAATTGGCTTGTGTATGTTTCAAACTGTGTTAATAAAGCAAAAACAAAATTAGAACACTAAATATCCATAGGGTGCAGATACAGACCATTACTAACAATGTAATAAAATGCAGGATTTCTTCAATTTTTCATGCTAAGGATAACGAATTACTCCCTTTGTCCTAAACACTTTTGTGCTTCATTCCAGCATTCTATATGATAGCATGACAAACATGAAGCCCTCTATCTAGAATGCAACGACTTCAAAACAAGCATATGTAGATACAGGCAATATTGTGTTTCATTTCAGGGATGGAACCCGATGGGAAAAGATAGATAATGATCGGTAATTCCTTAATATAACAAGAAAATGTAGTGAATAGACATCAGAGCTTCTTACTCTAGCAATTCTATAGTAAGTCATTATTGTTTTGAGAAAAAAATTACAAGGAAATGCTATTTGATACCAGTAATACAAATTTGGACCGTTAATCAGAGAAAAAGATGCTTTCCCACTAGGGCTGGCCAACTTGGTCTAGGCTAGCACTATCTCATACAAGATTTGACTACCTGTTTGGGAGCACGTATGGGTGGGGGTTAGGTTAGGGTTTAACCAAAAGGTTAGACTCATTGCTTCATTGCCAATCAAAAAGAGGAGAGAAGGTGATCAATAGATACATGTACATGTGAGGTCATAGTACCTGGGCATGTGTTAGAACTCTTTTGTTAGGCTTTGTAGAACTTTCATCTTGATGTTCATCTTTTGGAATAAAATCCCAATAGTCCTCTGGTAAACCAGCCCCAAGTCTTCTTTTGTTGAATCTCGTTGATTGCTTGTCAATTACTTCTACAGCAATTGTAGTTTTTTTGAAAAGGTCTTGCGATGAGACTTTAAACTTCATTGGTGGATACCAACGGTATGGATTTGCCTAGTTATTACACAAAAAGAATCTAGATCAAAGAGTGCGGAATGGATGAAGATTTATGAGCAAAGTTATCTAACTTACAATACAATATTGACAACCACTCTTTTCGCCGCCGAGAAGCATGGATACTTTATCAATGCCCTGGTGGATGAACCAAGAAAGAGTAGATATCAATACAAAGCAAACAGGAAAAAGAGTATCAATGTATATGATTTGCAAATAATAACAGAAAGTGAAGTTTAGACCCAAAAATAAGAAGAGAAAAAAACATCAATAGTATATCACATTCGTTCAAAACAAAAATTAATACTCGAGCTCCCCTTCGAAATGTCAGCTTTCCTTTCTTGACAAGAGAATTGCACTTATTTCCAGTACCATTCTTTAAATGAGTTAGTTATATAGCTTTGAGTTTGTTACAACAGCGATACAAGTTGAAAAATGCTGGCAAAAGGTCAACAAGTACAGTTGTGGAACAAATAGATTATTATATAGGACACAAATGCCGACTATAGCCTAATAAACTTTTTCCTCAGGACCTGACAGATTTACCAAGAGTTTCTTCTCTCTTTATTTACCTTAGGGATGGTGAAAATCATGCAACTCTCAAAGTTCAGCAAGAGGAGTTAGGTACCTGACCTTGACCTGCTGCTCTTTCCGAATAGATTTGCATTTTGGGCAAACTTTATTCAGAATCTGTGCCACCTCTGATAGATAATAAGGGTGGAGTACAGCAAACGGAAATTTGATAACACCACAATGACCTGAAAAGCTAATTAATTTTTCAGCATGGTTTCAAGTAACAAACAGCAGATAAGAAAATCTCAAGTACTCATACATTCACACCTTCACAAGATTTTGAATCTTTGACACCACATGTGAGGCACTGGTTAGATGGATTTGGAAGTCCCAACTGAGGATTAGTGACTTCATTGACTGCGTCAATAGCTATAACAGATATCTTCTCCTGTTACAGCAGCAAGATGAAAATGCACATATACTTCACATCAATTATGATTTTATGCATTGTAAAACTAATAGTTCATTGACAATTCAATCTACAGGGAACCATATGGCGGTTTTTATCATGTGATAACCACAACTAAATAAAATATTCACAATACATAGAGTGATGAAAACCATGTCTACTACTAACAGTGTCTCCAATCTGAAAGTAGCACTGTATGCAAGTGCAATAAAACTGAAGGTAAAATGACGACCACTAAAAGGATAAGGAGACAGTAACGGAGGCTTAGAAAGAAAAGAAAGACTTCTGAATGATGAGCAGATGGGAATCATAAAAGACCATCTAGTTGAATTTATTAACCAGCTATCTTTGAGAATCTAAAATTAATAAATGCACTTTGAAACTATGATAATAATAGTACTCAGACCAGCATGAATATTAATTTTAGCTTACCCATTTCCATTTCTTTTGACTTATTGATACACAATACTATAATGATATTCAACTGTGTAAATTAATAATAGAATTATAAACCACCACCTAAACAAGGAGCTTACTGAGCCATGTAAACTTTAGCGAAAAAAATAACAATTTAAAATGATCGATCAGAGGTGGAGAGAATTCAATAGCAAAATTTTGTATGGGTGAATATATCAACTTAACACTAGAAAATGATTTGAAAAGAGAAAGAGATAAGTATATAACATTTATTAAACAAGTAGGTGTCCACTCAGAAATTTGATTTGAATTTAGTAACTCCATCCCAAACATACATATAAACCATGAGTTGCATATAAACAATACTAATCCAGAATCAAACAAAACAAAATAAATGCAAACAGTGCAAACAGATATGAACAGACTAATGCATTACTGCTGAAACACAACTTTCCTATTCCCACCACTTTCAGCTTGCACTCGATTTAACACAGCAGGTAAGTGCAGTTAACCAATTAACCCAAACCCAAAATTAACTAAATATAAGTAACTAGACATGGGGTGTGCAAACAACTAGTCAGCATTTTAGTATGGATTTTATAATCGAATTAAAAATTTCTATTATCAAAATAACTAATCGAATTGAACTATTTTACTGCACTAATCAAATCAAACTAAATTATTCCGATTCAATTTGATTACTAACCATTTATCAAATATAAACTTGTTTTGCCAAACAATTAAAGTCATCTCACGAAATTTACATAATTCATACACAAAATTATATCTTAAGTCGCATATTAAGGTATAGATGGATTCGAATATAATATTTATATTAAAAGTTTATTTATTCAATCAACTACAAATGTATATACATAAAAATATTAATAAATTTAAAATGAACATAATAATATTTCAATTAGTTTGATTATCTAATTTTCATAACCTAAGTCGAACCAAAATTATAAAATTAATCAAACTAACCAAATCAAATAATCAAAGTAAATTAACTGTTTATGATTTTTTTTATTATAATATAATAATGCACAGCCCTTAGACATGGTTATTCAGAAATAAATCGTACATATACATATACGAAGAAAGGATTATTTATATCAAACCTTATGCGAAAGGATGTATAAATGATCAACATAAAAAAAATACTTACTTTATCAGTCTCGGTTAAGACACTAAAATTTATGGCTGTCAGGATACCAAATGGGGCTTCCTGTTCTTCATGCAATTCATCGTCCATTGCAGTAACAAAATAAGGAATCTACACAGCATATTCATATCATTAAAAACGATAACAGAAAAAATCACTAGTACAAACCATAGGATACATTACTTCAGCAACTAAGACAACAAAGCACAAGATGCACAAGTAGATACAACCATAAGCAACACCCAGACCTACCGTGTATAGTTGGACAGCCAAATTAATCAGATCTGCAGGAGTTTTTAGCTGAAGATATATACCAGCTTCGTTTGTAAATATACTTGTAGCTTTATAAAGAAATATCATACAAAATTCTGAAAATTGCTTCATTGAGTGGAAAGGTACGAAAATGTGGAAAATATGTTGTTGTAGGAAGGAATTAAAGCGGGCAGCAGCCATACACTAATTCACATTTTGCTACATTACACATTCAGAATTAAATTCAGCACCCAATTTGATCATGCATCAATTGAAGATACCAGTAGAAATTCATGGACAACAACAGTAACCACACACTTAGTACCCACTACCTTAACAATGTCCTCTTCCCCAGTGATCTAAGTGTACCACAAGAACAAAACCCAATGACAACGACAATTTAAAGTCTAAACATCCCAATGCACACACCTGAACTAGAGCTCGGAACTTATGAGACCACCAATAAATCTTAAGGAACACTTGATGATTTCAACTGATTAACTTCTATGTTTCCCATCAGCTCAACACTTACGATTTCATACAAAGAAAACACCCAAAACACCAGTGCTATTCATCAAAACATACAGAATCTCAACAACCGTGAACAAAATCGCCAAAAACACACAATATTTCAATCCACATTGTGCAGAATCTCAGTCTCTGGCCATCAAACTCCAAAATCATGAACCAGAAAGCACAAATCAACATTTATACAGTTAACAAACCCTCAATTTCACGATCCTTCAGTGCCTAGACAGCACCATAACGCGCGATCTCCATGATCGCCCAAAAACCACCACAACCAAATCAAAATCAGAACAAAAACCAGAGAAATGGAAGTACGATCATCGACACTGAGCATGCAACAATCACACCCTACCATCAATTATACACAGAAACCAAAATGAAAGGGTAACTAACAGTCTTCACTTACTCTACCTTCTCGAGACACAAGCTCGCTAAGCAGAGGAGAGAGTTCAGGAGCGAGTGTGAGAGAGTGGAGAAGAAGATCAACAACTGGTAAAGGCTTGATAAAGAAGGAAGAGGCAATCTGGTAAATATAGGAAGAAAAAGATTAGAGGCCGCCGGTAACAGCAGAGCCGAGCGCAATGGGGGAGAGTGAGAAGATCCAAGGCCGAGACCCCAATTACCGAATTACCCCTACATTCTTGTAAATTTACGATGACCCCACACTATCTGCATATGTAAGCCACTGTTAGTGTTGGTCACTCAGTTAATGTTGCAATTATTATTGAGACTTAATTACGCTTGATATTAACGCATTAATTAGATTAAAACTATAAATGTATGTAATTGTCCGAATTAATTAGATTGTCATCCATACGAATCTGGATAGGAAAGATAAATTCTTAATGATTTTTATCAGCATACTAACTATTTATGTTTGAGTTTTATGAATTTTTTGTCTTGTGCTTTATATTTTTATTATCTAAAATCTTCAAATTGAACTCTTGCAGTTGTCTTTTTAGGTTAGCAAATTAAACCACCCACGATCATTAAAAATATTAATTTAATTAACTCAATTAAGTTATATAAAATCATTTTTGCCGGCCGGAGACGTGTACAGTTTTGGAAAGGGGTAAGATGGTAAAAAAGAAGACCAAAGAACATGGGGCGAGTGAAGAGCAGTAAATTATTGTAACCATATCTTACCTAATTTCGGAGCTTTTCGCGCAGCTCAGCTTAAGCTCAGTCAGCTGACCAGATTCGCTTCGGCTACGCTTTTCCTTTACTCCCATTCGCACGAGCTCCGCACCAGTCACTGCTTTTTCATGTTCTCCCTGACGCGACATCAAGTCGCGTCATCTATACGCGCTACATCTCTCCACTCTCATGCCATGTAGCATTTCACTCTATCCACTCCCACTCCACCACTCTTTACTATTTTCAGTCAGAAAAAGACTCGGTAAAGTTGCTTTTGGAGTGGCGCGAGTGAAAAAGTAGAACAAAAGGGGACAGATATGTTATAATTTTATAAATCGCGTTCCGTCCGAAAGTCGAAACGTCGGAAGAAGAGAAGCACGGTGACGTAGAGCAGTAAACGGAACGTGGCAAACATGCGCTGGGCCCGCGAAAGAAATAAAAGAGTGCGTCAACGTTTAGGTCTTCCTTTTAAAGCAAACCGTACCCAATTATTGTTTGTGTACTTGTCAAATGTTGTTGTTTCAGTATCAAAATCGTTTTCGGGATTTTAATTTTGACGAAGACTTAATACTTTCAATTTGATCAGAACAAATACTTGATTGTGTATTAGAGAATTGGTTCACAGTGGGACGGGAGTCCACTCCCGTCCCGATAGTTTTTAAAATACATATTATTTTATTTTATATCTTTATTGTTATGTGTCCATATATTATGGATTGCTTTGGGTCATGATTTATTAAGGTCATGTGACTCATGTTTAATATTTGTTATATTTGTGAATATATACCTAATATTTTCAATTTCAATGGCTGAGCATAGCCATGATAATAGGTATGGGGGGGGACCTTGTATGTGTGGGACACTATTTGAAGAGAGCCCTAATAATTGTAGGAGAGGAGGGAAGGTAGCGTTTAATGCTCATGCAATAAATTTAGTTTACTGATGGTTATGAGATGGTGTTTCTTGGGCTTGTCAGAGGTGTAGCAATCTTGTTGATAGATACGATACGACAAAATAAGTCAAGCACAAAGAAGCAGCTAACTCATGACCTACAAATATTTACTATGTATACATGCCATAGAGTCCTTTTCCCAAAATCCAACTAGCTTTCAACTTTAGGGTCATGCGTTCTATGGAATATGGACTGAAAACACTATCATGCCTCTTGGGACTGTAAAGCCATATCTCCACTATGTGATAGAGACCTTCCCCTAAATCCTCCGATCCTCTTTGGTTATGTTTGAGGATAACCAAATATTTTGACCTTGACGATGACTTATATTCACTCCCAATCAAATCCGGGTAAGATGATAATTTTCGGGTTTAGAACGGATACGGGTATGAATTTCGAGGGTTTAATCGGGATTGGGGCACAGATGGGTAGTCTATTCCCCATGATGTCTTGTACCCGATAGTTGTACATATATACACAAATATTTCTAAGTTACATATTTGATAGTAGGACCAATGGTATGAAACTTTTGTTTTGAGTATGAGACTTGGGTTCGAATTAAATAAATGATATTTTAACTATTTTTACACATAATCATAACATTCTTCTCAATAATCAATTAATTAGTAAGAAATAATCAATTAATTAGTAAGAAATATTGAGCCATTATTTTCTTTTTGCATGTCAACAAATTTAGATAATATTCAGGTGAGTTTTTTTTTTAAACACTGCGACAAACATATACAAATCCTAAGATTCCTATATATCATCTAAACAAATTCGAGACAGTCATAGCGGTCCATAGATCTCCCACAAAACAGAACTTCTTAAGCGAAGTGCCTCAGCCGCTAATGCATGCACAGCCCC